>SJYV01046808.1:13186-50379 GCA_006410875.1 Neotragus pygmaeus | reverse complement strand
CTTTTCTGCCAAGGACTAAGCGTCTGTGAATTGCATGGCTGCAGTCACCATCTGCAGTGATTTTGGAGCCCCAAAATATAAAGTCTGACACTGTTTCCATTGTTTCTCCATCTATTTGTCATGATGTGATGGGACCGGATGCCATGATCTTAGTTTTCTGAATGTTGAGCTTTAAGTCAACTTTTTCACTCTCCTATCTCACTGTCATCAAAAGGCTCTTCAGTTCTTCGCTTTCTGCCATAAGGGAGGAGTCATCTGCATATCTGAGATTATTGATGTTTCTCCCAGCAATCTTGATTCCAGTTTGTGTTTCATCCAGCCCAGCGTTTCTCATGATATACTCTGCATAGAGCTTAAATAAGCAGGGTGACAATATATAGCCTTGATGTACTCCTTTTCCTATTTGGAACCAGTCTGTTGTTCCATGTCCAGTTCTAACTGTTGCTTCCTGACGTGGATACAGGTTTCTCAAGAGGCAGGTCAAGTGGTCTGGTATTCTCTCTGTTTCAGAATTTTCCACAGTTTATTGTGATCCACACAGTCAAAGGCTTTGGCATAGTCAATAAAGCAGAAATAGATGTTTTTCTGGAATTCTCTTCCCTTTTCCATGATCCACCGGATGTTGGCAATTTGATCTCTGGTTCCTCTGCCTTTTCTAAAACCAGCTTGAACATCTTGAAGTTCATGGTTCATGTATTGCTGAAGCCTGGCTTGGAGAATTTTGAGCATTACTTTACTAGTGTGTGAGATGAGTGCAATTATGTGGTAGTTTGAGCATTCTTTGGCATTGCCTTTCTTTGGGATTGGAATGAAAACGGAATTTTTCCAGTCCTGTGACCACTGCTGAGTTGTCCAATTTGCTGACATATTGAATGTAGCACTTTCACAGCATCATCTTTTAGGACTTGAAATAGCTCAACTGGAATTCCATCACCTCCACTAGTTTTGTTCATAGTAATGCTTCCTAAGGCCCACTCAAGTGATCATACCATCATGATTATATGGGTTGTGAAGATCTTTTTTATATAGTTCTTCTGTGCACTCTAGTGTCCTTGCCTGGAGAATCCTAGGGCTGCCGTCTCTGGGGTCTCACAAGGTCGGACACAACTGAAGCAACTTAGCATCAGCATTAGCATCTGTGCATTCTTGCCACCTCTTCTTAATATCTTTTGCTTCTGTTAGGTCCATACAATTTCTGTCCTTTATTAAGCCCATCTCTGCATGAAAACTTCCCTTGGTATCTCTAATTTTCTGGAAGAGATCTCTTGTCTTTCCCATTGTTTTCCTCTATTTCTTTGCACTGATCACTGAGGAAGGCTTTCTTATCTCTCCTTGCTATTCTTTAGAACTCTGCATTCAAATAGATATATCTTTCCTTTCTCCTTTGCGTTTCACTTCTCTTCTTTTCACAGCTATTTGTAAGACTTCATCAGACAACCACTTTCCTTTTTTACATTTCTTTTTCTTGGGATTGGTCTTGATCTCTATCTCCTGTACAATGTCACAAACCTCCATCCATAGTTCATCAGGAACTCTGTCTATCAGAGTTTCTCACTTCCACTGTATAATCATAAGGGATTTGATTTAGGTCATACCTGAATGGTCTAGTGGTTCTCCCTACTTTCTTCAATTTAAGTCTGAATTTTGCAATAAGGAGTTCATGATCTGAGCCACAGTCAGCTCCTGGTCTTGTTTTTGCTGACTATATAGAGCTTCTTCATCTTTGGCTGCAAAGAATATAATCAACCTGATTTCAGTGTTGGCCATCTGGTGATCTCCATGTGTAGAGTCTTCTCTTGTGTTGTTGGAAAAGGGTGTTTGCTATGACCAGTGCATTCTCTTGGCAAAACTCTATTAGCCTTTGCCCTAATAATTAATTAATTAATTAAAAATTTATATACAAAATAATTATTCTCTTAAAGGGATACATACTGAAATATTAATTCAAAATATAATAAAATGCCTAGAGTTCACTGCCAAAAAAGAGAGCCAAGGTAGAGGGAGGCTGGGAGGTATAGTTGAAACAAAATGGGTTATAAGCTGATTTTTACTGAAAGTGGATGATGTATGTGTGGGTTCATTATACTATTCATTCTATTCTTATATTTATTGGCACCTATATTTAATGAGAGAAAGAGAGAGATCTCCCTATCCTACTTGCTATTCTTTTCTTTTTCTCTCAAGAGGTAGGAACAGGCACTCTCCTGGAAGTCCCGTGGTTAAGACTCCAAGCTTCCCGGCTTCCCTAGTAGCACAGGGGTAAAGAATCTGCCTGCCACTGCAGGAGACACAAGTTTGATCCCTGAACCAGGAAGACCCCACATGCCATGGAGCAGCTAAGCGTGTGTGCCACAACTACTGAGCCCACACTCTGGAGTCTGGGAGCCGCAGAGATCATGCTCCACAAGAAGCAACGCCACCACGAGAAGCCAGGGCACTGCAGCGAAGGGAGGCCCCAACCACCGCACAGAGAAAACCCGCACAGAGCCACAAAGGCCTAGAACAGCCAGAAATAAACAAAGCAGCAACCACAAAAAGACTCTGTGATTCCAGGCGGGGGGTGTGGGTTTGATCCCTGGCAGGTGAATTATGGAGATTTCCAGGTGGTGCAGAGGTAAAGAACCCACCTGCCAATGCAGAAGACACGGGTTCGACCCCTGAATCAGGAAGATTCCGTTGAGTAGGAAATGGCTGCCCACTCCAGTATTCTTACCAGGATAATTCCATGGACAGAGGAGGCTGGCAGGCTGTAGTCCATGGGGTCGCATGGACTACACGACTACACACAAAAAGGAGGAGGAGAGGAACTAAGATCCCGTGCATCACCTGGCATGGCCAAAAAAAAAAGAGAAATAGGGACAAAATAATTAAGCGTTTTTAAAGCACTTTCTATCCCCTCTTTAGAGTCTCCCTTGCTCTTGCCTTTAGACCAATAGCCACTCCTCAGCACTGCCCACTGGGAGGCATACATCCGACCACACTGGTAAGGTGCTTGTGGCTTACCACCCCAGGGGTAATCCTTGCAGCTCAGGGGTGAGAAGAGGTCACCCCACAAGACAAAGACAGAAACGGTGGGTGGTAAAATTTCAAGCACCGGCTGCAGGCCAGAGGGAAGATATTTCTGCATGTATTAGAGGTAGGAAGGAGCCTCCTCACATTCTGCCCTTTGCCGGAAGCCTTGGCAGAGGGCAGTGTGGTTTTCTCTTTATTTCTCTTCTCTGAGCTTGTTGTCAGTCTGGGCAGCAGGCTCTGAATTCAGCATTGTTCAGAGACGGGAGATACTGTGACATGAAGGTAAGCAGCTGGATAAATTAGTGAGATTGTCTCATTAATGCGGGATGAAGAAAAAAGCTCCTTGCCTCTCCAAGTTTGCTGTGGGCCTGCTGCTAGCATGCAGCGCTCAACCTGGCAGCAGTCACACCTGGTAACAGGTTCTCAGTAAAATTCTCTTCCTCTAAGAGTGCAGAGAAATGAGCAGGGCAGGGCTCAGAAATTCTGAGCTGGTTAAAACCTCACCCTGTCTAGCCAGTTCTGCTCCAGGCTGCCATAGGCTGCTACTTTATTTGCGACAGGCATTTTTGAATACCTTCGTATGTTCTTGGGCTCTTCGTTAGTTTATGCTGCTCTTTTGCATACAAATCTGTCCCTGTATATACCAGACAGCCCTATCGAATGTTGTTCTATCACCTTGACATTGTCAGACTTCCTTCCTAGCACTTATATGGAAGCATTACTCATTCAGTCATGTCTGACTCTTTGTGACCCCATGGAGTGTAGCCCACCAGGCTCTCTGTCCATGGAATTCTCCAGGCAAGAATACTGGAGTGGGTTGCCATGCCCTTCTTCAGGCAACCTTCCTGACCCAGGGATTGAACCCAGCTCTCCTGCACTGTGGGCAGATTCTTTACTATCTGAGCCACCAGGGAAGCACCCTAGAACGTGTATGAAATGATCCTATTTATTTATACATTTACTTGATTAGTCGTTATCTAAGATATTAGATAATACTCTTAAGGCTGTCTCCCTTAGAATGTCACCTCTTTGACAGAAATTTTGTCTTGTTCACCGCTTTGCCTACCGAACAGGGTGTTTGTGGAGATTGAATGCATGAATGACCATGCACACGTATGTCTTCCAAAGGAGAGGGTGGACAGGTTAGTGAGACAGCTGCTGTGTGAAGGGTCCAGAGCCAGTCCTTCTCCAAGGCATGGGACCCCACTGTGGCTCTGACTGCAACACACTGATCTTCCACCCTGCTTTCCTTTCCTCCTTCCTTCTTTTCTCTCTCTAATATTAATACATATACGTGTTTGTTTTGTTCTAATACCTTTACTTGGTTTGG
Organism: Neotragus pygmaeus; assembly: GCA_006410875.1. NCBI lineage: Eukaryota > Metazoa > Chordata > Mammalia > Artiodactyla > Bovidae > Neotragus > Neotragus pygmaeus. The sequence continues at coordinate 46,037 of SJYV01046808.1, read as the reverse complement.
TTACAAAAGTAACACATACTTGTTATCTTTCCTTCTTTTTGGCCACAGCTTTGTTTTGGCTGTGTCAGTTCAGTTCAGTCTCTCAGTCATGTCCGACTCTTTGCAACCCCATGAATCGCAGCATGCCAAGCCTCCCTGTTCATCACCAACTCCTGAAGTTCACTCAGACTTGCTTCCATCGAGTCAGTGATGCCATCCAGCCATCTCATCCTCGGTCGTCCCCTTCTCCTCCTGCCCCCAATCCCTCCCAGCAGCAGAGTCTTTTCCAATGAATCAACTCTTTGCATGAGGTGGCCAAAGTACTGGAGTTTCAGCTTCAGCATCATTCCTTCCAAAGAAGTCCCAGGGCTGATCTCCTTCAGAATGGACCGGTTGGATCTCCTGGCAGTCCAAGGGACTCTCAAGAGTCTTCTCCAACACCACAGTTCAAAAGCAACAATTCTTCGGCGCTCAGCCTTCTTCACAGTCCAACTCTCACATCCATACATGACCACTGGAAAAACCATAGCNTTTTCCAGTAGTCATGTATGGATGTGAGAGTTGGACTGTGAGGAAGGCTGAGCGCCGAAGAATTGATGCTTTTGAACTGTGGTGTTGGAGAAGACTCTTGAGAGTCCCTTGGACTGCAAGGAGATCCAACCAGTCCATCCTAAAGGAGATCAACCCTAGAATTTCTTTGGAAGGAATGATGCTAAAGCTGAAACTCCAGTACTTTGGCCACCTCGTGTGAAGAGTTGACTCATTGGAAAAGACTCTGATGCTGGGAGGGATTGGGGGCAGGAGGAGAAGGGGACGACAGAGGATGAGATGGTTGGATGGCATCACTGACTCGATGGACATGAATCTGAGGGAACTCCGGAAGTTGGTGATGGACATGGAGACCTGGCGTGCTGCAATTTACGGGGTCGCAAAGAGTTGGACACGACTGAGCAACTGAACTGAACTGAACTGATCCTAACATTCCTCTCCCAACTTTGAACCATGCAGACGACATACCCCCTTATGGCAGAAAGAAAAGAGGAACTAAAGAGCTTCTTGCTGAAGATGAAAGAAGAGAGTGAAAAAGCTGGCTTAAAACTCAACATGCAAAAAACAAAGATCATGGCATCTGCTCTCATCACTTCATGGCAAATAGATGGGGACACAATGGAAACTGAGAGACTTTATTTTCTTAGGCTCCAAAATCACTGCAGATGGTGACTGCAGCCATGAAATTAAAAGATGCTTACTCCTTGGAAGAAAAGCTATGACCAGCCTAGACAGCATATTAAATAGCAGAGACATTACTTTACTGACAAAGGTCCATCCAGTCAAAGCTATGGTTTTTTCCAGTAGTTATGTATGGATGTGAAACTTGGATTATAAAGAAGGCTGAGCACCAAAGAATGGATAGTTTTGAACTGTGGTATTGGAAAAGACTCTTGAGAGTCCCTTGGACTGCAAGGAGATCCAACCAGTTATTCCTAAAGGAAATCAGTCCTGAATATTCATTGGAAGGACTGATGCTGAAGCTGAAGCTCCAATACTTTGGCCACCTGATGTGAAGAGTCGACTTATTAGAAAAGGCCCTGAGGCTGGGAAAGCTTGAAGGTGGGAGGAGAAGGGGATGACAGAGGATGAGATGGTTGGATGGCATTACCAACTCGATGGACATGAGTTTGAGCAATCTTCAGGAGATGGTGAAGGACAGGGAAGCCTGGCATGCTGCAGTCCATGGGGTCACAAAGAGTCAGACATGACTGAGCAACTGAACAACAACAATCTTAACGTTTATTTGAAAGAACAAACACTCAAGAAGAGCCAAGAAAGTCTGAAATAAAAGTCTACACAGGAGGACTTCCCTTGTGGCTCCATGGTTAAGAATCCACCTGTCAATGCAGGGCACATGGGTTCCATCCCTGGTAGGGGTGGATTCCACGTGCTGCAGAGCAACTAAGCCAACGAGCCACAGCTACTGGGCCCATGTGCCTAGAGCCTGTGCTCCACAAGAGAATTCACGGCAATGAGAAGCTGGAGCATTACAGCTAGAGAGTAGCTCCTGCTCGCAGCATCTAGAGAAAAGGCCTGCGTGCAGCAACGAAGACCCAGTGCACACACAAAAAAAGACTACATAGTGGGGTTTTGCTTTAAAGATAGTGCTACATAACAAGGTCATTTGAGAAAGCACATTTTAACATGAGCTTGCATCAGGATCTGCTGGAGGAAAAAAAGAAGAATCTGCTGGAGGGCTTGTTAAAGCACAGATTCCCAGGCCCTAACCAGAGCTTCTGATCCATTAGGTCTGGGGGTGAGGCCCAATTATTGGTATTTGTAGCAAGTTCCCAGGTGATGCAGCCTCTGCTGCGGTAGGGAATGTTCCTTGAGAACTGTTATTATAACAAAGCTACATAATAATTAGCAATTAAATTAAATTTAAAAAACAACAGTAGAATAGACTAGAGAAGCCAGAAACTAGCCTAATGTACATGAAAGTGAAAGTCGCTCAGTCATGTCCGACTCTTTGTGAGCCCATGGACTATACAGACCATGGAATTCTCCAGAATATTGGAGTGGGTAGCCTATCCCTTTTCCAGCAGATCTTTCTGACCCAGGGATTGAACCAGGGTCTCCTGCATTGCAGGTGGATTCTTTACCAACTGAGCTATCAGGAAAGCCCCCATATATGAATAGTTATAAATGACAAAGGATATCCATGAGGTGTGACTGAATAAAAGTATGATGCATTAAAGTTTGTATAGTGTGGTCTCAAGAAAAAGGCAATACTCTTGTGTGTGTAAATGTATATATCGTGTGTATACATGGTTAGCCAGGTTGAGGGAAATGAAGATGGGAGAGAAGAGGAGGAACAGCAGAGGACTAGCTGAAAGGAAAAGAAAAAAATAGCAGTGTCAAAAAGCTACCAACACATATGATATTATCACATTGATATATCTGCATAAAATTATACATGGCCATGATTAATGGTGTGCTTATGACTACGGAGTTTGAACTGTGATCCAAAGACAACAGCAACTATGTTCCAAAGTGAGATGCCAGGCACTCCCATCCATCATTCACTCCACAAATAAATATTACATGGCTACGATGTATGAGGCTCTGATCCAGACAGCAGACAAAATAAAGCCCTCTTTAACGGAGTTCACATTCTAGTGAATCTGTGCCATGAAGAATTTATCAAAAAGAAAGTAAGAGGAGCTTGTTCCTGGGCCCACATCACAGGGGTTGGCACCGTTGGGAAGAGAACGCTCAGGAAGAGTCCCTCCCACTGGAAGAGGGAGGAACCTGCCCCTCCTCTTAAGCCTTGAGAAGGGTCTCCAGTGGGATCTCTGCAGCTCAGAAGCAGAGGGGACTGTGGGCTGATTTCTGCGTGGGAATCTAGAGGCTTGCTAAGTGGCAGAGCAGGCTAGAGGGAAGGAAAGAGGGCTGTGTTGGGTATCCTTCACTCCCAGAAGTTGCAGAAAGAGTAGAGTGGCCACATAATTTTTTCGTCCAAAACGGGACACTTTTAAGTGTGAAAATATTATGCTCAGAAAAGAGGCATAAATAGAATGGTCCTAGGCCAACTGGGTGCACAGTCCCTGTAGACACTGGATGAGTTTCTCATGGACCAGATGGGCTATGTGAGACAGAGTTGGTATGCGGCTGTCCACAGGGCCACTGTAAAAGAATATATATGTACATAATATATTGAATATATATTGATCTCTGATCCTGGTTCCTGGCACTGAGCTCCCGGAACCCTTATAATTTCCCAAGTGACAAGAACACTAAAAGCATCTCTTATTCTAATATTTGGTCTTTGATCCTGGTTCCTGACACAGAGCTCCTAGCACCCTTGGAATGTCCTCTGTGACAGGACTGAATTTTGTTCCATGAGGCAACTCTTGGTTGGCTCCTGGTTAGCTTCGGAATTGGGGCTGGTCACCAGAAAGACCACGCCATCAAAACTCAATGACACATCATCTCACAGTTGTTAGGACGGCTACTATCAAAAACGTAAGAGATAACAAGGGACTTCCCTGGTGGTTAGACTCTGCACTCCCCATGCAGGGGGCCTGGGTTCAATCCCTGGTCAGGAAACTGGATCCACTAAGAGTCTGCATGCTGCAACTAAAGATCCTGCAAATACATTACCACATGTAAAATATATAGCCAGTGGGATTTGCTATATGACGCAGAGAACCCAAATCTGGTGCTCTGTGACAATCTAGGGAGGTGGGATGGAATGGGAGGCAGGAGGGAGGTTCAAGAGGGAGGGGACATATGTATACCTATGACCAATTCATGTTGCTGTATGGCAGAAACCATCACAATATTCGAAAGTAATTTTCATCCAATTAAAAATGAAATTTAAAAAACCCCACATTCCCTAATGAAGATTGAAGATACTGCATGCTTCAACTAAGACCTAGCACAGCCAAATAAATACATGAAATAAATAAATATTGATCAAAAAAGGAGAAAACAAGTGTTGATGAGGATGGGAAGAAAAGAACCCTGCCTGGTGCACTGCTGGTGGGAATGTTAATCGGTGCAGCCACTACAAAAATCAGTTCCTCAAGAGATTAAAGACAGAACTACCACATGATTCAGCATTCTCACTTCTGGTATTCATCTAAAGAAAATAAAATCACTATCTTGAAGAGGTATCTGTACTTATGAGTTATTTGTGGCATTATTCCCAGTAGCCAAGATATGAAAACAAACTAAGTGTCCATCAATTGATGAATGGATAAAAAATATGTGGTATGCGTATATAATGGCATTATTATTCAGCCCATAAGGAGAATGAAATTCTGCCATATGAGGCATCATGAATGAAATTCAGGGGCATTAAGCTAAGTGGCCTGCCTGCCATGCAGGAGACTAAGAAATGAGGTTTCAATCATTGAGTTGGGAAGATCCCCTGGAGGAGGGCGTAGCAACCCACTCCAGTATTCTTGTCTGGAAAATCCCAAGGACAGAGGAGCCTGGGTAGCTATAGGCCATTGGGTTGAAGAGCTGGACATGACTGAAGTGACTTTACACGCACGCACATGCTATGTGAGGAGATTTTATCCAGCTGGCAAACCTGGAGAGCTGAGATGCCAGATCACCACAATGGTGCCAGTCAATTGAAACACCCTCTTCCTTCCCTGCATTCTGGCCCTGCCTGGTCCTTGACGACTCAGAAACCACAGCTACGGGGCTGAAGGAAGAGCAGGAGAACCAGGTGGGAAGAGAGAGACATGTCACCTGAGTCTCTTCCCTAATAGTCGATTTCCTCCCAGCAACCAGGAGACTGGTGACTTTAAATCAATTTTGCAATTTTGGTCAGACATGTTCATGACTAAATGGAGACTGTGTTATGTGACTTAAAGTGATGATAGCACAGAATGTTTTTATTGTCTAAGAGGGACTAGAAAAATCTGCCCAAGTTTTCCTCTGAGGTCAGGGGATAAAGCGGAAAGGACACTGAGAGATGAAAAGAGAATTGCTTTATTCCGAGAGTGCATTTGTTCAATCTAAGAGTTACATCTAGCATGTCAGATGAGTGTAATTGTGCAGTAGTTTAAGCATTCTTTGGCATTGCCTTTCTTTGGAATTGGAATGAAAACTGAACTTTTCCAGTCCTGTGGCCACTGCTGAGTTTTCCAAATTTGCTGGCATATTGAGTGCAGCACTTTCACGGCATCATCTTTCAGGATTTGAAACAGCTCAACTGGAATTCCATCACCTCCACTAGCTTTGTTCGTAGTGATGCTTTCTAAGGCCCACTTGACTTCATATTCCAGGATGTCTGGCTCTAGATTAGTTATCACACCATCATGATTATCTGGGTCATGAAGATCTTTTTTGTACAGTTCTTCCGTGTATTCTTGCCACCTCTTCTTAATATCTTCTGCTTCTGTTAGGTCCAGACNGTGCGGCACTTTCACAGCATCATCTTTCAGGATTTGAAACAGCTCAACTGGAATTCCATCACCTCCACTAGCTTTGTTTGTAGCGATGCTTTCCAAGGCCCACTTGATTTCACATTCCAGGATGTCTGGCTCTAGATTAGTGATCACACCATCATGATTATCTGGGTCGTGAAGATCTTTTTTGTACAGTTCTTCTGTGTATTCTTGCCACCTCTTCTTAATATCTTCTGCTTCTGTTAGGTCCAGACCATTTCTGTCCTTTATCGAGCCCATCTTTGCATGAAATGTTCCCTTGGTATCTCTAATTTTCTTGAAGAGATCTCTAGTCTTTCCCATTCTGTTCTTTTTCTCTCTTTCTTTTGGCTGTGTAGCTTGTGGGATTTTAGTTCCCTGACCAGGGCTTGAAACCGGGTCACAGCAGTGAAAGTACTGAGTCCTAACCCCTGGACCACCAGGGAATTCCCCATGCTGGTTATCTTTTAAAATGCACAAGTATATTTTTTAAATAATGGAAAATTATCCCCTTCCTTTCATTGCCTCTTTCCAAAGGTAACCAGGCTGGCATTCAGATGCATATGCTCCCAGTCTTTCCTGGAGCACAGGGGAGTCTTCCCCACTCCCCCCACCAAGACTGCCCAGTTCCAAGCTGAGGACATCTGCTTCCTCACTCCTCTCTCCCTTTCAGAGAAAAATGTTCCATGTCCTGAGATTTCTCAGAAACAAAACACCACAGCTTTCCACACCCTTCTGTGCTCCCCACCCTCCTTCTTCAACCAAACAAAGCAAAACAAAACACAGAAATGCCTAGGAATGATTATAGAAACTGTGAGCTCCTGAATCAGACAGATCTGCATGGAAATCCTGCCATACCATCTGTCAGTTGCCTTGACCCTCTCTGAGCCTCAGTTTCTTTGTAAGAGAAAAGATGATTTACTTACAAGATTGGGTTGGGACAAGGGTTAAACTGCACACTAGACAAGGGCTGGCGCGTGGGAGGAGATTTCATAACTTAATTTTTCTTTCTTCCCAATATCACTCCCAGGCCAATTGCGACTGCTTCCCTGACACTTTTGTTTTGCTAGAGATGAAGAACACCTATTCATCATCTCCTCTTCCTTCCCTTCACTGGGTATAGTACTTCTTTCCCCAATTCCCTGTTTCCCCATCAATGTTCTCAGGGCCTGTTTACAGGGTCCCAAAGAAACTGGGCTTCAGGTGAAAGAAAAAGGGGGCACCCCACTCCAGTGCTCCTGCCTGGAAACTCCCAGGGACGGAGGAGCCTGGTGGGCTGCAGTCCAGGGAGTTGTGAAGAGTCGGACACGGACACGACTGAGCGACTTCACTTTCACTTTTCACCTTCATGCATTGGAGAAGGAAATGGCAACCCACTCCAGTGTTCTTGCCTGGAGAATCCCAGGGCCGGGGGAGCCTGGTGGGCTGCCATCTATGGGGTCGCACAGAGTTGGACACGACCGAAGCGACTTAGCAGCAGCAGGAGGAGCAGCAGTGCCCCCCACCGCCGCCCCCTGTGGCTGCGGCTCCAAGACCCCCCACTTCAGCCAGGAACACCCCACTTCCTGTTTGTGGAGGCCACAGCCAAAGCTCTAGCAGCGGTTACACAATCAGTTACATAATCGCCTGGCTGTCTAGCTGTTAACCTGATAACCTATCACCTCTAATACTTACTGTGCTTCTCTGGGGCTTGAAACAACAGAAGGAATACACCCACCCCCCAGCCACCCTGTTTCGGGCTGGGGGATGCCCAGAGTCAGGGCGTCATGCAGGGCCACCCAGGTGAGTAGACTGAAGTCCAACTCGCCCAGCTCTGGTTGGCCTCTGTTTCAGGAAAGGGACCCCCGAAATTCCTGAGAAGCAGTACTAGGGGCACTCAGGAGACCCGTGCTGATTGGGGTACAGTTCACCCCGAGCCCTGTTCGGACCCAAAGAAGCAAATACACCATGGGCGCTTCTCCGTTATCATTATCAGTCTGAACCCTGACCCTGGGTTGCCGCTACCTGGAGCCCCGATCAGGACAACTTTCCCCAGAACTTTGCAGGCTCTGGAGTGAGGATTGTGAGAGAAAATCACAGGAAGAGGCTAGAGGTGAGAGCGTGGAGCCACAGGGCATGAGAGAGCTTGCATTGCGTGACAGACTCTGGGAAGAGCTAAATAATAGCTTCTTTGAAGTTAAGAACTTTTGATAAGGGGTGGGGGGGGTGGGGCTGAGGGTTCTTTCTCTTTCAGATCTTGGCTGTTAGTCTCCCTCAAGCCAAAAAGTAGAAGAGTAAAGAAGAGGTAGGCAATAGAGATCCCAGAATGAGGGTGGCCAGAGGGATGGGGCAGGGTGAGTGGAGGCAGCCTGGAAGCAGGAAGCTGGCAAAGGGGAAGCAGCAGCCCTCTGGGGCCACCCCCTGTGGGACAGCTGCACCCGCTTGTCAGCTGCCTGGGTGACAGTACAATGGCGAGGATGTAGAAGCTGGAAAGAGCCAAGAGGGGCTGAGTGACACTGGGGATGAGGGGATAAGGGAGGACCCCGGTCACGGGCAGCCACAGAGCATCTTCCCTTGAGTCAAATGATCCCTCACCCATGGGAACCAGGAGGCCAGACACCCAGCACACCACACACCGAAGCCCAGCCTCGCTCTCCTGCCTGCCACTCTGGTTTGGAAGCCCTGTGGCTCTTTTCGACTGGCAACCTCAAGCCCAAACGTTGTTGCTTTCACTCTCCAATAAAAACTTCACCGCAGAGCTTTCATCCAAGGAGATGAAAGAGGCTTCCAGAGACCAGAGCCAGCAGGTTCCTAGAAGGGGGTGGGGGTTACCCCAGTCACGTAGCCAAGTCTGATGACAGAGGGGGCCCTTGGTTTCGAGATGCAGAGCAATTTGTGGAGGTCCTCTTGTCCAGCTCTCTAAACCCTCGCTCCCCAGGTGAGGTCAGCCTCCAGAGAGTTAAGGGATCAGGCTTCAACCATACCTCAGTTCTTGAGCAAGTAGCTGTCATTTGCCTAGGAGCTGGGACACTCTATTAGCAGGCTCAGCAGTCGTGGAATCCTCCAGTTGGAGAACTATATCCTGGATAGATGGAGAGCCTGAGTTTTAGGGCCTGTCACGGTCAGCTACGGACAATGGCATCACGCTGGACTGTCCTTGGGCCCTATTATGCTGCCCTAAGAAGCTGTCGGGGCACCAGGCTGGGAGATGAGGGGGAGCATTCCACTTTCACCTTCTGAGGTTTATGAGGGTAGTAGAGGGTAATAATGAGCGCTGCCAAGCTTCCTTCCACTTCAAAGCTTATGAGGAGCAAAAGGGTCTGGGGAAGGTGGAACCTGGGCACACAACCCCGCCCTGCTCCTGTCAGGGCTGCTGCAGTAGGGGAACACCGATGTCTGGAATAAGAAGGAACCTCAGGAGGGAGCTGACCCTGGCTGTGGATGGGGGAGCAAATGAGCCCACAGTCCTCAGGGTCTCTGAATGCCAAGAGTCAGGGCCACGTGCAGAGATGAGCGTTTAGAGATCCAGAAACGTGTGAGCATACACACTCATGCAAACACACATGCCCATGCCCACAAAGGCAAAAACATTCTGGCAGGTACACAGATGTACACAGGCACACACATACAACAGCCACAGATTGTGACACACAAGCACCCTCACACAGACACAAATACACACTCCCGCAGGCACGTGCACGTACGCGCAGGCAGCACACAGGCATACAGGAGCCAGAGCCCGCCCAGATACACAGAAGCACATGCCCAGGCACCCACCCCGCTAAAGGGAAACGTGCTCAGACACAGCGCACATCTGCACATGCTCAGGTTCCTTCGCACACACACTTGCACTCTCACACAAACAGCTGCCCAGGCCGTTTGAAAGCGCCCCAGCTGGCCAGCGCTATCCGTCATTCCCTCCTAGCTGCGGCCCGGGCCCTCCCCCTGCCCCGCCCANTGGCCAAAGTACTGGAGTTTCAGCTTCAGCATCATTCCTTCCAAAGAAATCCCAGGGTTGATCTCCTTCGTTAGTGATGCCTTTATCAGTGAATCCATAGTACTACCCATATATTACTAATAAAAATCCTTATTGTATTGTAGATTCTGTGCTCCTTCAGGATAGGACCCTTGTCCAATTTTCTTTCTTTTTCTTCTTTATTTATTTATTTTTTTTCTTCAGGATCTTAGTTCTCCAACCAGGGATTGAACTCAGGCCCTCGGCAGTGTGAGCATGGAGTCTTAATCACTGGACCACCAAGGAATTCCTGCCCTATTTTCTATATGTAGGCCTGAATCATATAAAGCACAAAATCTGGTACTGAATGAAATAATAGAAGAGAGGAATATAGAAGCTGACTGGAAAGCTCCTAAAATTCACTTCCCTCACAGATTTTACTCAAACGCAGTCTTGTCAATAGCTATTCATGTTGCCAGAAAAATTTAAGCGCCCGAAGTATACTTTTTAAAAAAATAGAACTAATTGTTCACTTGTATTCAGACTCTCTAAGCAAAAGGAAATTTGTAATAAAAATACAGCTCAAGGCAACATCCATCTGAAGGTTCCCTTTTGGATAACTTTCTGCTTCCCCTAAAAAAATTTCTCCTCTGAAGATGACACCCTTATTTATTTTCTCTACGAGTTTCCTGCAGGCTTCTCTTCCCCACCGTTCTCCCTCCTTAAAAATACCACAAAAGCTTGTTAAGTTTTTATAAACATAAAAACAACTCTAGTGTAAAGCACAGAAATTTCCAGCCTTAAGTAAGTGCATGATTGCAAATAACCTTTACCAGTTTGCCACAAGTTAAACTGAATTCCCGGTTTTGCTTGCTTTCNGCCACCCCTGCATGTCCCAGAACCAAAGTTCTAGAATCGTCCGTCTGGGAAGGCAGAGGGACTGCTGGGAAGGGTGACCTTGGGCCCCCACCCAGCTCCCCAGCTGCAGCCCGGGGCCAGGGCGCCTTGCAGCAGCTGAGAAAATAGTGCGGGTGAGGGCGCTTAGGAGCAACTGTAGGGTGACGGTTCCCATGGGAGACTGTCAACCCTGCTCCAGCCCTAGGCCAGCTTCTCGCTGCAGGGACAGGGAACCCGGCCTTCCGTGGCCAGGGCGCTCTCTAGCCATCCTGCCCCACCAGCCTCTCCAGGAGGGAGGTCAGGGAGCCCCCACACTCTCTTAAAACGGAGGGCGGGGGAGAAGGGCTGTTTCAGACTGTTTCAGTGCCCCCACCTTCTCAGTCCTCCAAGCCTCCAAGCTCTCCTATTCCCCTGTCCGTGGACTTCTTGATGTCAGGCTGAGGAGGACCCTGGGTCTGCTTGGGAGTATTGAGGTTCTTGCCTCCTGGGACCTGGCTCTTTCCTGTACTGGTGGAATGCCCAACAAGCCAGCCTGGCTTTGGAAGAACCCCTGGGCTCATCTCAAACCCAAAGATTTTCAGAGATGTTGCTTGAGATGCTTAAGATAGATGCTCCCCTAGAAAGAGGACTGATGCTCAGTGGAGTTTGAGTGGCTCACAAGACCTGACCCTGACTGGGAGAAATGCTGTGGGTGTTGGGGTATAGGGCACTTGGGCTCTGGGATGGGAGGATAGTCCTTGGGGCACACCTCCTTCATACCTTTACTTCTCTCTCATTCTCTGGCTTTGCAGTTTTTGTGTCTCTGTCTTGATGTCTTGGAGGTTTTTGTGTTTTGTTTTGTTTTTTTTTTTTTTGGTTGCATGGGGTCCTAGTTGCAGCACCAGGGATCTTTTAATTGCAGTGAGGGTTCTCTAGCTGTGGTGCATGGGTTCCAGAGCTGTGGGCTTATTAAGCCTTACTGCCTGCAAAATCTTAATTCCCCAACTAGGGATCGAACCCACATCCCCTGCACTGCAAGGCAGATTCTTAACCAGTGGACCACCAGGGAAGTCCCTTGATGTTTTGGAGTTTTGAACCTCCTTCCATTCTGTTTCTGGCAACCTCCTTCCCCTCCCCCTCACCTCCTGTGCCAAACCCTGACACAGCTTGGTTGTAGAGCTGAGCAAGTATTAATTCCTTGGGGCTGGGCCTCACCTGTCCCAGCCCAGCCCAGCCCTCTCTCTGGGCACCAGGCACTGCCTTGGATCTCTGGCACAGCCCTACCCATATTTATACATTTCTCACCTGAAAGTACTTCTGAATACTTTGTCTTGTTTGGCCTTCACGGCCACTTAGAGAAGAAGGTGAGGTATTATTAGCCCTTTTAGGCAAAGGGGAGAAAATGGAGAGAGTAGATATCAAACCTGGACCTTGAAACCACACTCTGGACTCTACAATGCTGTTACTGCCTTTCAGACTCCTCTAAGTCACGTGGCTGCTGCCAGTAGGGGGCCAGGCTCCCTGCCTGAGGGCCTGAGCCCAGGCACCAGACTGGCCATTCTCCAGGCAGGGAGGCCGTGTCAAGTCCTGTGAACTCCACTCCAGGGTTTTTTTTTGCCTACAGCTCCCTCTGTTTATTCCTCAGCCCATCCTCCAGGGTAGGCCCCAAATCCTGATGCTTAATGCCTAGTGGTAGCCATCCTTGTCAGGGACTGACTTTGGTTCCTGACTTTGGTCCCCTAGATCCACGTGGCTTCTCTTGCCAGACCTCAGGGGACAAGGAGGGCCACTTCCTACAGCTCTGGTGGTTGGGCATCTGAACTTTCCAGGGTTGGTTTACAGATAAACCAAGTGGATGGGGCCCACACAGGGGTAGAAACCAATTTCTAAGGATCTAAGGATCTTCAGCTGGTGTCAGTCCTGCAGCCTTGAACTTTCTCCTAACCCTTCCCAGACTCTTGGTTATATAACCTTAGCGCTGGCTGGCAGCCTGAGGTCGGGACCCAGAGAGGAGGGAAGCAGGAAGTATCCCAGCTCCTGGCTTAGATGCCTTTCAAGTGAAATGAGATGAATAGGCGCCACCTGAGGGCTATTCCTCAGGGAGAAGGCAATGGCACTCCACTCCAGTACTCTTGCCTGGAGAATCCCATGGATGGAGGAGCCTGGTGGGCTACAGTCCATGGGGTCGCAAAGAGTCAGACATGACTGAGCGACTTCCCTTTCACTTTTCACTTTCATGCATTGGAGAAGGAAATGGCAACCCACTCCAGTGTTCTTGCCTGGAGAATCCCAAGGACGGGGGGAGCCTGGTGGGCTGCCGTCTATGGGGTCACACAGAGTCAGACACGACTGAAGCGACTTAGCAGCAGCAGAGGGCTATTCCTCAAGCACAACCAGGGTTTACTGGCTGCTCCCAGGCAAGTACACAGCCCCACACTTGACTTCAACTCCTGGTTTATTTCTCAAACAAGCCCACTGTGGTATTCTTATTACCCTCTTTTTACAGATGATGTGAAAACTGAGGTCAAGGAGGTTAAGTGATGTGTCTAAGTTCTCATGGCCAGTCAGTGACCAGCTGAGATGGGGGCTCAAGTCAATGTCATAACCATTACACTAGACAGCCTCCGCTGCACTTACGCTTCTCCTGCCTCCCCTGGGTCCTGCTTGAGGGTCTGTGCACCTCCAGGTGTATCTCTGCAACTCTTCCCACCACTCCCACACACTCAGGAGGATCTGGAGGGGACCTGGGATGGTGCCTCTGCCTTGGCCAGTGGCGGGATGGGAGGACGGCGGGGGGTGCAGCGTGTAAGGAAGAAGCCTTAGCCCTCCAGAGTGTGGGCCAGCCAACAAGCCCCATTGTTTCCACAGCGACCAAATGTGGAAAGTGCGGACCTGGCTACCCTTCCCCTCTGGAAGCCATGAGAGGTAAGTGTGAAAAGGTTGAGATCCAGCATCCCCAGGAGTGGGCAAGCCAGTGCCTGTTGCTGGCATACCCTGCACATAAGTCTGGCCCTCCTCCCCAGCCTGTCACCCCCACTGCCTGCTTCTACCCTCTAGGACCCAGGGAGGAGCTTGTCTACCTGCCCTGCATTTACCGAAACACGGGCATTGAAGCCCCGGATTACCTGGCCACTGTGGATGTTAACCCCAAGTCTCCCCAGTATTCCCAGGTGAGGTGGCACTTGGACACCAGCGGGCCCTAAGACCCCCTCCTCTAGATTGCCCCAACAATGCCCTCCCCACCCCATCCTTCTTCACCCTCCCTGGGTCTGGTTGTTCAGGTTGCTCACTGCACAAGAGCACCCCCACCCACGTGCAAGGTCAGTGCTGGAATCAAGGCTGTGCTCCGCTGCCAGTTGCAGTGGGTCCAGGGGGCCCCTTTTTGAAAAGCGCCCAGAGGCATGGTCTGGATAAGCACCGCCCATACCTGCTCTCCTCTGCTAGGTCATCCACCGGCTGCCCATGCCCAACCTGAAGGACGAGCTGCATCACTCAGGATGGAACACCTGCAGCAGCTGCTTCGGGGACAGCACCAAGTCGCGCACCAAGCTGGTGCTGCCCAGCCTCATCTCCTCCCGCGTCTATGTGGTGGACGTGGCCACCGAGCCCCGCGCGCCAAAGCTGCACAAGGCACGGCCTCTGCCCTAGCCAGCTCTGAGCCCCTAATGTGCTCAGCACCTGGGGCGGCCTATGGGCAGGAGAGCCGCCCCTACAGCAGCTGCCTCAGGCTCCTGCGCAGGGTCAGGCTCGGCAGCAGGGAGTGGGGCTGGACTCTGGAGGAGAGTTACCATGTGTGCGGGGTCTTTGTCACCCAGGGGCACCACAAGGGAGGAAGGAGGCTCTTGTTTTTCACTCTGAGCTGAAGGAGCCATTTCTTCCCCAGCGAGTTAGTGAGGCCAGGGTTTCCCTTAGGCGGAGCCTCTGATCCCTCCTTTCAACACTTTGCTGAGTGCCCCCTTTGTGCCAGGCACTCACTGCTGGCCGCTGGTGATACAGAATTGACTGGCATCCTCCCAGCCTGGGAGGAGCTTATGGTCTCAAAGGGCTGTGAATGCCCTCAAGACTGGGGCGGAATGGGGAGGAGGGAGGAGAGAAATTCCAGCTTTCTGCCAGAGAGTTGTCACTCCCTGACGCCGCTGCTGCTCTGCAGGCTGAACCTTTGCCATATTCCTACAGGGAAAATTGTGACCATGTTTGAAAGGAAAAGAGGGTGGGTCAGCAAATAGAAGTGTGGGAGGGGAAGAGTAAGGAGTGGAGACTCCTGGCCCTGTTAGTTTCTGACATCATTCCTTACCCCTCTCCAGGTCATCGAGCCCAAGGAGATCCATGCCAAGTGTGACCTGGGCTACCTCCACACCAGCCACTGTCTGGCCAGTGGGGAGGTGATGATCAGTTCCCTGGGAGACCCCAAGGGCAATAGCAAAGGTATTGTAGGCACACCTGTGAGGGAAGCAGACTCCAAACTACGGGAGGGATGGAATGACCTTCCAGGGAGAATCGGAGGGTGGGTCTCATCCAATATTTAAATAATAATCATGTAACTTTGGTCTTCCCAGCTGGCACTAGCGGTAAAGAACTTAGCTGCTAATGCAGGTTGACGTAAGAGATGTGGGTTCAATCCCTGGGCTGGGAAGTTCCCCTGGAGGAGGGCAGGGCAACCCACTCCAGTATTCCTGCCTAGAGAACCCCATGGACAGAGAAACCTGGTGGGCTTCAGTCCATAGGGTTGAACACAGTCAGACAAAACTGAAATGACTTAGCACACATGTGTGTAACTTCAGTTGTTTCAATTATTTTTAATGAAAATGAGCCTTGAATGATGAATTCACTTACAAGTTCTGGTCTGCTGTGGGGAATGTGAGAGAGTACAGACATGGCCTCAGAAAACAGATACATTTAATATCAGCCTTCCCGAATTCAAGAGCAAATCTTACAATCCTTGGGATCCTTAATTGTCACAGCTACTTGCTCACTTATGGTGTGATCAATAGCTTTTACATGAAATGTCTACTATGTGCCAGACACAACCTCCGAGATAGATGCTACCATGATACCTGTTTCACATGTTAGGAACCTGGGGTGCAGACTGGTTAAGTCAGCAGCTATTAACTGGCAGAGCTGGAACCAAACCTGGCACTGTGGCTCCCCAATTTATGTCCTAATCACCGTGCTGTACTGCTTCTCTCCCAGCCTCACCTGTTTCACCAGAGCTCTCCATCCAAGGGGCTTGGAGTGAACTATCAGTTAAGATCATGGATGGCCTTACTGGTTGCTACATTAGACTGCAGTAGATTACTGCATTAGACTGCATTAGATCAAGGTTACTGCATTAGACTCCATTCAACTGCTTTTTCTAGAAGATGGGTTGCATGAGGGTTACTGCATTAGACTCCATTCAACTGCTTTTTCTAGAAGATGGGTTGCATGACATTCCAAGATTTAAGAACACTTAGGAGTAGACATCTATTTACAGTTGCAAAGAAATGGCAAGGCGTCACAACCTACTCAGCTAGGGAAAAACATAGTGGGCACTCGTGTCGAATTACAAATAAATAGCATTTTCTCTGTCTAAAAAAATGTAGTGAGCAGAATGGAGTTTAGACTCTGGCAGGAATCCTACACTGAAATTAGGAGGCTGGGCAAAGGAAACATAGGGTAGAGTCCCAAAAGATCCTGGCACAAGGGAGGAAAAATGGACCCTGTGGTCTGGGAGAGGGAGGAACTGATGAGAGGCAGGGACGCCAGAGAAAGTCCCCACCTTTCACTCGGCCTTCTGGGTGGGACCCTTTAGACAGATGGCCAAATCCACCTCCTGAATCTAAGGAGGCAAACCCAGCAGGAGGAGGGGCACCAGGCAATAGGCTTGGAGCCTCTTGGACAGGCCTGGGGTGAGGGCTGGATGCGGGTCCTGTCTCCACCACCTCTACCTACCGCTTGACTTTCCTCACTGCTCAGGGGGTTTTGTGCTCCTGGATGGAGAGACATTTGAGGTAAAGGGGACCTGGGAGCGGCCTGGAGGTGCTGCGCCTATGGGCTATGACTTCTGGTACCAACCTCGACACAATGTCATGATCAGTACTGAATGGGCAGCTCCCAATGTCTTACGAGATGGCTTCAACCCTGCTGATGTGGAGGCAGGTGAGAATCCCCCATATGCCCATGGGCTGGCTGGAGCCTGCTCACATGAACCCCTGCTTTTCTCTTCCAAACCCCCACTCACCAGCCATCTTACTTCTCTCATGTGGATCCTGGAACCCTGGGGTGATGGTATAGGATGTGCTGAGTGCTCTGACTTGCTCAAGCAACCTTCTGATCCCTCCAACCCATCTTCCCTCCTTCTACCCTGGGCTGGGCCCCAGCCTTGGCCCTGCCCTGATCCTGATTCCATCTTTCGGCCGCGTCTCCACCCCAGGGCTGTATGGGCAGCGCTTACACGTGTGGGACTGGCAGCGCCATGAGAGGGTGCAGACCCTGACTTTGCAGGATGGTCTCATCCCCCTGGAGATCCGCTTCCTACACAACCCGGCCGCCGACCAGGGCTTCGTGGGCTGTGCCCTTGGCTCCAACATCCAGCGCTTCTACAAGAACCAGGTGATGTGAGCTCTGGCCCTCTCCTCCCAGCAGTCCTGTCAACTCCCTGCCAGCTTCTGTACTGTGTCACTCCCTTCTCCCTCAGCGTGACCCAGGCCGCCTCCTCCTCTGGCTCCACCAACCCAGATTTCCCAGGAATTAAAAATAAGGCCACCTGCCCTGCCTCTCTTCTCTGTCCTAGACTAATTTCTCCCTAAGCCCAAACTGGCCATATTCATCCATTCATTCTTT
This sequence comes from Neotragus pygmaeus, assembly GCA_006410875.1. Taxonomy (NCBI): domain Eukaryota; kingdom Metazoa; phylum Chordata; class Mammalia; order Artiodactyla; family Bovidae; genus Neotragus; species Neotragus pygmaeus. Next base: position 28,490 of record SJYV01046808.1, on the reverse strand, counting down.
CAAAAAATATTTAGCGAGTCAGGCCTTGTGCTAGGGCTTCCCAGGTGGTGCTAGTGGTAAAGAACCCACCTACCAATGCAGGTAGATGTAAAGAGATGTGGGTTTAATCCCTGGGTTGAGAAGAACCCCTGGAGCAGGGCACAGCAGCCCACTCCAGTATTGTTGCCAGGAGAATGAACCCCACGGACAGAGGAACCTGGTGGACTGAGGTCCATAGAGTTGCAAAGAGTCGGACACAGCTTAAGCAATTTAGCGCGCGCGCATGCGCGCGCACACACACACACACACACACACACACACACTGTGCTAAGTGCTGGGAATACAAGGGGAAAGCAGACATGATCCCTGCCTTAGGAGGGTCTGCATGGGAGCTAGACCCTAGGGGCAAGACCTATACCTACCCTCTCTCTGCAGACAGTACACTCTAGGGAGACAGACCTGACGCCCATCACCCAGCTCTGACAGGCTCCCCTCTCTGCCTCTTAACCCCAATGCAGGGAGGGACTTGGTCAGTGGAGAAGGTGATCCAGGTGCCCCCCAAGAAAGTGAAGGGTTGGATACTGCCTGAAATGCCAAGTGAGTGCTCAGGGGAGCATGGGAATTGGAACGTTGATTTCCTGGGCTGGGGAACAAGAGTCCCTAAAGCCTCTGGACCCCACCCCCTTCCCCCAGGCCTGATCACTGACATCCTGCTGTCCCTGGACGACCGCTTCCTCTACTTCAGCAACTGGCTGCATGGGGACCTGCGACAGTATGACATCTCTGACCCCAAGAGGCCCCGCCTCGTGGGACAGGTGGGGTCCCAGCAGGATGGAGAGGGAGGGAGGGAGGAAGCAGATGTCTAGACCTGAGGCAAAGTGTACAAAGGACCTGGGGAATGATAAAGAAGATTCAGGAAACGCAGAGATGGGGGCTGAGGGGTGTTCGGGCCAGAACCACAGGGAATCGTGGTTGCACGTGGGGAGTGTGAGGAAATGAAGTGCTCTTCCTGGAATGTCCTCACCGCCCACCACTGTCCTCCTTTCTGCTTTGCACCTCCCCATCCAGATCTTCCTCGGGGGCAGCATTGTTAAGGGAGGCCCTGTGCAGGTCTTGGAGGACCAGGAGCTGAAGTGCCAGCCAGAGCCCCTGGTGGTCAAGGTGAGGCTGTCTCCCCCACAGATCAAGGGTCCCTCAGATCCCTGCTGGAGAGGTATGGGGGAGAGGGCTGGGCCGCAGATGAGTATCTCTCAGGGTTTGAGTGGTGCCACTGATTCCCACGACCTGTATGTAACTCTGGGGTCTGACCCCTGGTTTTCCCAAGGGGAAGCGAGTGGCTGGAGGCCCTCAGATGATCCAGCTCAGCTTGGATGGGACCCGTCTCTATGTCACCACATCGCTGTACAGTGCCTGGGACAAGCAGTTTTACCCTGATCTCATCAGGTAAGGAGACAGCCTGGCTCCCCTCCCAGCCCTCCTCTCCCAGAGGGGCTGGGCTTCCTGAAGACTCCTCAGCTCTGCTTGCAGACTCTGCTCCCTCCTCAGGAAGCCCTCCTCCCTCCCCCAACATTTACCTAACTTTGATGGAAGGAGACGTGGCCCCCTCTGACCTCTTTCTTCTCCTGCCCTGTCTCCACCAGGGAAGGCTCTGTGATGCTGCAGATCGACGTAGACACAGTAAGGGGAGGGCTGAAGTTGAACCCCAACTTCCTGGTGGATTTTGGGAAGGAGCCTCTTGGCCCTGCCCTGGCCCATGAGCTCCGCTACCCTGGCGGCGACTGCAGCTCTGACATCTGGCTCTGAAGCAGCCCCCCAGCCCCCGACTCCGGCTCCTCACTGCATTCCACATTTTCAACCCTCCATTCTGCAGAGCCCTGGCTTCACCCTGCTCTCAGCCTCTGGCCCTCAGCAGCTTCTCCTTGGAGACATAGTGAGCCATGCCTCCATCTGCCTGCCGCGGCCACAAGCCGCTCACTGTGCTTTTTTCATATGAGCTGTTGGAAATGATTTTTCTAAAAAATAAATTGGGGAACCTCTTCCTGAGATCACCTTGTCTCTGGGGGCACTGGGCCTATGGCTCCTCCTCTGTTGACCCTTTGTATCTTGCACAGGAAAGTCCTGAAGAGGACCAAGGGGTGGGGTAGTTATGATGACTAGTTCATGCCAATGATTACAGTACGATGCTAATGGTGCCAAAAATCTCACTTTTGTGGCCAGACAGAACCTGAAGATTTTGAAGGTGGTTGTCACAAGGAGAGCTGGCAGGGTGAGACTATCAATCAGTGTTCCTAAACTTTTTTTTTTTAATCTTTAAAATTAAAAAAAATTTATGTATTTCGCTGTGCAGGCTCCTAATTGTGGCACATGGGATCTATTTCCCTGACAAGGGATCAGATCTGGGCCCCCTGCACTGGGAATGTGGAATCTTAGCCACTGGACCACCAGGGAAGTCGCTAATTTGTGCTTTCTTTTAATGAACCAGCCATCTCATCCACCACCCCCAGGAGAAGATAACATGCCCTCTAACACACAGGAGATCCCCTAGACCCGTGACATAGATGGTGCTGTCAGTTCCCAATGCTGCTGCCAAGACTGGGAGAACACACCGGTCCGGGGAGGTTAGGTGCGTCACCTCCTACCTGGAAGACAGGAACAAGATGGGGCAGGAAGGCTGGGACATCAAGGTAACCAGCAGACCAGACCCCAGCACTCTTCCCTCCTTGCCTGGACAGTGATTTAGAACCTTGCCCAAGTCAGAGATGTCTCCTTTCTCTGCATTAAGTCATTAGTTGTTTGTAAGAGGAATGCAATGGAAGTTTCAGGAATCTAAGAGGCAGCAGCCAAGCACTAATTCCATTGACTCCTTCACTCCCTACCCAAGACAGTACCAAGCAACATGCAGGTATTAATCTACCTTATTTTCAGTCTTCCACAAAGATGTCTTTATTCTAAATACTGGAACAGTCTAAGACCCCCAAAATAGCCAGGCTGCCCTCTTTCCCTTTGAGGTCTTTATGGTTTTGTTTCATTAGTTCCCCAACGATTGGAGGCACTGAGTCTTGACCACTGGACCATCAGAGAAATTCCCTTTCCCTGAGGTCTTTAAACGTGCTCCTTGAAACATCTACCTCAGCTTGAGTCTTGATTCCCTCTCACTGCCTTACCTGCCATCTGGGCTAGATTGTCATATCCCTGGGAAAACCTCCTTCCCTAATGGCTCCAGGTTAGTGACATCCTACACTTTACCTCTGGTGGCTCAGTGGGAAAGAACCCACCTGCCAGTGCAGGAGACATGAGTTCAGTCCTTGGGTCAGGAAGATCCTCTGCAGGAAGAAATGGGAACCCACTCCAGTATCCTTGCCTGGGAAATCCCATGGACCGAGCAGCCTGGCAGACTATAGTCCATGGAAGTCACAAAAGAGTCAGGCATGACTTAGCGACTAAACAATAACAACAGCAAACACTTCATCTCAGCTCGAATATATGCCACAGTATCCTGAGAATTCCTGCCTACTCTCAGCATCCAGCTTCTGCCTTAATCAACAAGTGACTGTAAAGGATGATCAAGTTTCAGGGAACCTTGGGATTTACTGGGTCTTAACAGAGTTCAACGAAGAGCCTGCCAGGCTATAGTCCATGAGGCCTCAAAGAGTCAGACAAGACTGAGCAACTTAGCTTGTAGCAAGTACCAGAAGTCTCAGGCTTCCCAGGCGGTGCTGGTGGTTAAGAACCTGCTGGCCAATGTAGGAGATACAAGAGACATTCAACCCCTGAGCTAGGAAGAGATGGGCATGGCACCCCACTCCAGTATTCTTGCCTGGAGAATCCCATGGACAGAGGAGACTGGTGGGCTATAGTTCATGGGGTTGCAAAGAGTCAGACACGATTGAAGTGACTTAGCACTCAAACCCAGACAACACAAGTCTCTCCTAGGTTTCTACCCTGTCCTTTTCGATAACCAAACTTCTTTGGAAAGAACTTGCCTTGGTGTAAGCAAATAGTTGATGAGGAACAGTCCCTTACAAAGTCCTTTACAGAATGTCAGCTGGTAGGCAGGATGTGGTCCTGGTGAGCCACCACCTAGCACCCCAAGGTGGTCAGGCCCCAGGTGTCCTGATCTCTGGAGAGGGGTAGCCATCAGCTCGCCCAATGCATGACAGCCTTTAGGGGCTGGATTCCATGTCCCATCAGTCACTGGGACATCAAATGCTGTCCCTAAATTGGTGCCCCCAACCCCAAAGCCTCCCAACTCCCAGGCAAAAATAAAATGAAGAAAACAACCAACCAAACAACAGCAACAAAGAATTTTAGCTAGTAAATTCAGAAGGAGTGATAGAATTTGAATAGTACCAATGTGTAACCTCTAATGACAACTGGATCCGGGCAATAATCATCAGTGACTGCTAAAACCATTCAGTGAAAGACCAAAATGGGGTTTCATAATGGCTAGATCAGATGATGAAACCTGAATACACTATTCAATCTTTATATCACGAAAAGAGTACGTCTTAACGTGATGCAGTAGGAAGTACACAGCACCACCTATAAAGTATTCTTGCCAAAAAGTCAAAATTAAACTGATCAAGACTGAAGAGACCTGGTCAGTTTATAGGAAATAAAGGAGACAGAGAAACAAGTTTTGAAAGGTTAAAAACAGGACCTCCCTGGTGGTCCAGTGGTGAAGAATCCGCTTGCCAATGTAGGGGACATGGGTATGATCCCTGGTCTGGGAAGATCCCACATTCTGTCAGGAAGTTAAGCCCATGCACCTCAACTGAGCCTGCCCTCTGGAGTTGGTGAGCCCCAACTACTGAGCCTTCTTGCCCACAGCCAGCGCTCTGCAACAAGAGAAGCCACTGCAATGAGGATTGCCACTGGAGAAAGCTTGCACAGCAACAAAGACTCAGAGCTGCCAAAAATAAATAAATAAATACAAATAAATAAGTAACTTTAATAAAAGGTTATTGTACTATAAAGGTGCAGTTATAAAAATGGGAAATGTGGGAAATTCTATAGAGCAAATGACCAGTTTCTTCAACAAATAAACTGAGAGGATATAGATTAGAAAGATTTAAGAAACATCAACCAAAACCAAATGTAATGCAATGTGTGGACCTTGTTGTTATTGTTTTGAACATATCACAGAAAAATACATTTTCTTTCAGAAAATTGGAAAAATTTGGACACCCAGTGGCTATTTGATGATAATAACAGATTATTTTTTAGGTGTGATTATGGCATTAGGACTGTGTTAAAAAGAGTCCTTATTTTTTATCACACTGAAGTATTTACATAAATCCTTAACTATTTGATATATGATATATTATTTGATATATATATATATATAAATGATACAATGAATATCTATATTAAATAATCTAGAGTGAGTGAGTTGGAGAGTGGAGGAGGTCTAGATAAAACAAGATTGGCCAAATGTTGATAATTCTTAAAGCAGGATGATGGGTAAGTGTATATGGGGGTTATAGTATTCCTTCCTTTTTTCTATATTTGAAATTTTTTCATAATAAAAACTTTATTTTTTTTAAGAAATCTCTTCACCTGCATCCTAATCCTGGCCTCATCTCACTATTTCTGCCCCTATATCACTGGAATAGACACTCCAAATACAAGAGAGGCCCTCCTGTCACCAGCAATCTGTGACCCAGTCTCCCCTAATCCCTGATATATCCACCATGACAAGACTTCTCTCTGTTGTCTTCATGAACATTCCACCCCATGGCCCACCACTGGGCTACGGAGCAATAGCAAAGCTAAGCTTGCTACATTAAAACTCTGGTATATCACCTGGCATCTCCTGCCAGCACCATGGTCAGCTCCACAAGTTGGCCTAGGAAACCATCTGGAAGGTTCTGGAGAGTTTGCTAAGCCCAGAGACACCCTTCCACCCTGAGAAAAGCTGTAGCCTCAGTCTACCATAACGAAAGATGTGAGAGTACTGGACAGTGTCCACCCCACTGCCATTTCATCAAGCATGATCGGCCCTCCCACACACTGTGGTTGGATCCCAAAGGCATCTTCAGGCAACTGCACTCATCTCAGGGACTAATGAGGATAATCCTCCTTCTTGCATCTTCCATGTGTTTGATTGCCTGGCTCCATGCTCTAAATATCTGCCCTTGGCCATTCTCCAGCATGCTCTTAGGAGTCCCTTCCCTGCCTTACTGGTTTTGATGCTTAGCAGAATTTCTGCTCTAAATACTACCTGACAGACGAATATGTACAATATTTTGTAAGGTTAAAAAAAAGTAAGTTGCAGGGACTTCCTGGTGGTCCAGTGGCTAAGACTCTGCACTCCCCATGTAGGGGGCCCAGGTTCAATTCTTGGTTGGGGAAATAGATCCCACATATCGCAATTAAGAGTTCACATGCCGCAATGAAGATTGAAGATCCCGTGTGCCACAAGTAAGATCTGGCTCAGCCAAATAAATAAATAAAAACAAGTATTATTTTTAAAGTTAAGTTGCAGATACGTGTGTGTGTGTGTGTATACTTTACATATACATAGTAAATTTCCCACTTTTAAGAAGAAATTCAACAAAAACTTCCATTTAGGTAGACTTGAGTTTGTAAGGACAGGGTAATGGGTGTGGGATGCTACTTAGCAGAACATGTTACCTCAGAGGAGTGAAGGTTTTATAGTGAAACTTGACAAGATGTTTCTAAAACTAATCTAGAAATTTAAATGCACTGTTTCAGTTATCTATTGCTGTGTAACAAATGACCTCCAAAACTTAGCGGATTAATATTTTTATTCACAAACCTGTAATTTAGAAAGGGCTCTATGGGAACAGCTTGTTTCTGTTCCACTCTGTGTCAATGGGAGCAAATTAAAGGCTAGAGGCTAGAGCCATTTGCTGGCTCACTTGGTCACATGTCTGATGACTGATGTTGGTGGTCACCTGGGACCCCAGCTGAGGCTGTGACCTACACAGGGCCTTTTTATCTGGCTACGTGGCTTCCTCACGTGGTGGCTGGTTTCCGAGGGCATGTCCCAAGAGACAGGAAAGAAGAAACGCTATTATCTGTTCTAACCCAGACTTGGAAGTCATACAGTGTCACTTCCACCACATGCATTTATTGAGACACTCACAAAGGCTAAACTAAGGGGACAAGAAACAAATTCCACCTCTTGATGGGAAAGTGGCAAGGTTCTGGAATAGCACATGGAACCAGAAATGTTATTGTGCCCATATTTGAAAAATATAATCTTCCCTATGTCGGAATAATTTTTTTCACTTAACAAAACTAATAATGGAAAATTTTCAGCATTAGACATCAAAACACACTGTTGCTGTTGTTGTTTAGTCACTAAGTCATTTCTGACTCTTTTTCAACCCTATGGACTATATAGCCCGCCACGTTCCTCTGTCCATGGGATTTTTCCAGGCAAGAATACTAAAGTGGGTTGCCATTTCCTTCTCCAGGGGAGGGGGCTTCCCTGGTGGCTCAGACAGTAAAGAATCTGCCTGCAATGCAGGAGAGCCACGTTAGATCCCTGGGTCAGAAAAATCCCCTAGAGGAGAACCCAGGATTCTCCTCATTCTTGCATCTCTTCATTCCCACTCCAGCATTCTTGCCTGGAGAATTCCATGGACAGAGGAGACTCGTGGGCTACAGTCCATGGAGTCACACAAAAAGTCAGACATGACTCAGCCACTAACATTTTCACTTTCTCCAGGTGATCCTCTCAATCCTGGAATGAAACCCAGGGATGAAACACATCACCTGCATTGGCAGGTGAATTCTTCACCACTGAGTTACCAGGGAGGTCCCCAAACATACTATATAATTACATTAATTAAAATAGAGTGCTATGGATAGACTATTAGAAAAATAAAATCAACAGAAGAGAAAAAGGCCGAGAAACAGGCCCAACTATAAAAGGGAACTTAGCATAGGATAAAAGTATAACATTATAAAAGGAAATAACTATAATAAGAAGGAAATGATAAATATTTTGAAAAGACTGGCCATCCATTTGGGAAACAAATGAATTAAATTAGGTCCCATGGAAGACAGTATTGATTGATTGATTGGCTGCTGAACAATTGTTCCCAAATCTTTTCCCCTTGCATACCAGAGGTAACTTATATCCTTAACTTTATGATAAGGATACTATTACTTTTCATTTATTTTTTTACCAGATATATAAATCCATAAATAATACATTATTCAGTTTTGCCTGCCATTAAATAACTATTCATTGCATTGTACTGTATATTTTCCTTTGTGTTCTTTCACTGTTTCTAAAATTCATCCATGTGGACATGTGTAGCCATGGCTCATTCATTTATACTGCTCTCTGACATTCCATCATATGAATGTACTACAATTTATCATTCCATTGCAGGTGGGCATTTGGATTGTTTCCAGTTTTGCTAATGCAATCAATGGGATTATAAACCTTACTCCTTCTGTCTTTAGGGCATATCTGTAGGGGTAGGATTGCAGAATCATAAGATATTAACACATTCGACATTACCAAGTAATACAAAATAGTTATACCAAAACACACGATTTCTCAAAACAGTTATACCAAGTTATACTTTTCACCAGCAGTAGATGAGAGCTCCTGTTGATTCACAGCCATGTCAAATCTCAATATTGCTAGACTTTTAAATTTTTGCCAGTTTATTAGTGAGTGTGAAATGATATCTTCATGTGGTTTTATTTTATATTTGAATACTTTATATTATGAATAATTTTCCATGTTTATGAGCCATTTCTGCTTCTTTTATAAAATTCCTGTTCATTTTCTCTGCCCCTTAGTCTGTTTGGTGGTTCATCTTTTTATTTGTAGGAGGTCTTTATAAATTCCAGATAACAATCCTTTTCAGTTATGTCTTGAAAACACCTTCTCCAAGTTTGTAGCTTGACTTTGCATTCTTTTTACAGTAGTTTTTAAAATAAATTTGTTTTTAATATTAATGTATCTAAATTTATCTGTATTTTCCTTTATGGTTTACATTCTTATGTTTGTTTAAGAAATTCCCTCCTAGGACCTCCCTGGTAACCCAGTGGCTGGGACTCTGAGCTCTCAATGTGCGAGGCCCAGGTTTGATCCCTGGTGGGGGAACTAGAGCCCAGAAGCCACAACTGTTAGGGGAAGCACACTGATTGAAACCGCCCACCCTGGCCAGGCACCATAGTAACAATTTGCATGAGTTGTTTTACGACAGGAGGTCCTGGTAAGGAACAGGGAACTAATAAGCCACCACCAACCCGAAGAGTTCGGGAAAGGTCAAAAGGAGACACTACATGTCCCACCACCTCCCAGAATCCTTCTCTCTAGCATCCATCTTGGCTGAACAAGGCATGCACCACCAGGAAGGACTATGAGTCAGAATGATTGGCTAAAGACAACCCAGAAACTAATCCCATCACCATAAAACCCGAGACTGCAAGCCAAGAGACAGAGCAGTTTTCCTGGGTTCCCTTACCCTACTGCTCTCCACCTGGGTGCCCTTTCCCAATAAAATTTCTTGCTTTGTCAGCGCATGTGTCTCCTTGGACAATTCATTTCTGAGTGTTAGACAAGAGCCCAGTTTCGGGCCCTGGAAGAGGTCCCCCTTCCTACAACACAACTGGAGATTCCGTATGCCAAAACTAAAAAAAGATCACATGCAAGGGAGATTGGAGATTGCATGTGCCATACTCAAACACATAAGTAAAAGTAAATATTAAAGAAAAAAGAAATTCCTTCCCAATTTTAGTAAGCAATGTATAACAGTGCCTAAGAGCAAATTCTGAATCCAGACAGCCCAGTTCAGATCCTAGGTCCATCACTTACTGTGTAATCTTGGGCAAAGTATTAATCTCTCATTACCTCAGTCTCCTCGTCTGTAAAATAGGAATAATCATTGTAACCTATCTGATAGAGTTGCTATGAGATTTAAAATGTAACATATATGAGGCCCTAGAGCAACCCTCAGCACATATTAATGTTAATAAATATTTGCTGTTATTATAATGATGTTTGTCAGACCATTTTTATTGTTACTTCTCGGGGCAAGGACCATCATACTGTTACCAAGTCCAATCTCACTCTGCTCGCTGCACAATAGACCAATGAATCCAAGAGACAAGGTGTTGAGGCAAGGCTAGTGCCTCAAAATAACCATCTTATTGGGGTCTGGATGCCAGGTTGTTTTATAGATTAGAGAGAAAGAAGCAATGAAGAACTAAAGTCATAAGGCAGAATAGAGAGGGAGATGCAGTGGGGAAATAAAGTGAAAGGGTCTTCAGTCTTGCAAAACGTCTCCAAGGGAATGTCCAGCCTTCAGAAGGGGTGTGTTAGTCTCTTCTATTCACAGGTGGGCAGGGACAAACTAAACAAAAGCACTTTACAGTCAAGCAGAGGGTCAGGGTCCTCCAGGCAAGCCATTGAGTATAATTATAATAATAAAAGCAAGTCAAAGAAACAGTTTTCAACATGGAGTCAGAATTGGCTTGCTTCCTGCAACAATACCTTATTATACTTTATTCAGCTTTGCATCCTCAGCTCTTAGACAGAAATTTGGCATAAGTATTTAGTTGCCTGTTTTTCCCGTCTCTAGCCTTCCCACCTTCCAACTCAACCTGGCCTTTCTACAGTATTGTCAAAATAATTTCCCTTTCACAGCTATGATACTTTTCCTCCCTTTGCTAAAGCTTCTGATTATTCTCTGCCACCTTCAAATTCCTAAGCCAGGGCTTCTGTGGTGGTTCAGTGATATAGAATCCAGCTGCCAATCCAGACACAGGTTCAATCCCTGATCTACATGCCTCAGAGTAACTAAGTTTGTGCACTAGAACTACTGAGCCTGTGCTCTAGAGCCTGGGAACCTCAGCTACTGAGCCCACAGCCCTAGAGCCCCTGCTCAGCAACAAGAGAAGCCTCAGCAATGAGAAGCCCATGCAGCAACAAAGGCTCAGTGCAGCCAAAAATAAATAAATACGATTTTTTTAAAAAAGAATGAAATTCATAAGCCAGCATAATTTAACCCAAATTCTTTTTCCATTTAAAGTGCTTTACATTCCACTTTATACCAAAAATTGGTATTTGGGGTATCTTTCCACCAGTCTATACCCATATTTGTCATGAGCACCAGAAAATCTGTATAAATGCAATCTAGGGCAGTATTCAAGAGAATGGGCTCCGAAGGCAGAGGGACTGACTTTGGATCCTGATTCCAGCACTTAATACAATGTAACTCTGGACAAGTCCCTTCACCTCTCCCAGTCTGCTTCCTTGTCTAAAATGGAGGCCACAATAGTTCCTACTTCAAAATAAGGCATTTAACATTTGGTCTGGTGTCTGGCACGCGATAAACAAATAAATTTTAGCTGTTACTAGAAAACCTTCTGGGCAGTATATTTGTGCTTCCCCAACTCCACAGTCCCCTGGGTTTGTTCCCCCTGCTGCTGCTGCTAAGTTGCTTCAGTCGTGCTACCCCAGGACCCACCAAAGCTGGTAGCAGGGAAATGCAGGCTGCAAAGGGCGATGATCACAAAATCAGGCTTCCCAGATGGCTCAGTGGTAAAGAATTTGCCTGCCAATGCAGGAGACCCCAGAGACATGGGTTCTGTCCCTGGGTTGGGAAGATCCCATGGAGAAGGGAATGGCAACCAACTCCAGTATTCTTGCCTGGAAAATTCCCTGGACCGAGGAGACTGGCGGGCTACTGTCCAGGGGGTCACAAAGAGTCAAAATGACTGAGTTGCATGACCACATGAGGAGGCAACACTGCTCTCCTCTTTACAAAAACACAATGATGATGAGACTGGAGAACTGCAGGTCAGGACTACAAACATAGTTTTGGGTGTAAGGTATCTGCTGTGCAAAACAAAAAACTGTACATCCATTCAAAGGGTGGTTAGCCTTGAGTCCCTGACCTCTTAAATTAGATGCATCACTTGGCCTGTACCTGTATTTTCATGGCAGAAGGTTCATTGTTTTCACCAGATTCATGACCTTAAAAAGCCTTAACCAAAACGGAGAGGGACTCGAACAAGCGAAGCGAACAAGTCCAGGTGGGAATTCAGCACCCCTTGGGGGAGTCAGTCAAAATTCCATTGTTCACTGACTGCAGAACTGCTGCTGCTGCTTCAGTCGTGTCCGACTCTGCGACCCCATAGACGGCAGCCCACCAGGCTCCCTCGTCCCTGGGATTCTCCAGGCAAGAACACTGGAGTGGGCTGCCATTTCCTTCTCCAATGCATGAAAGTGAAAAGTGAAAGGGAAGTCGCTCAGTCTGACTCTTAGCGACCCCATGGACTGCAGCCCACCAGGCTCCTCCGTCCATGGGATTTTCCAGGCAAGAGTACTGGAGTGGGGTGCCATTTTCAGTCAAACTTCCATTGTTCACTGACTGCAGAACTAAGAGGATGCAAAGCAGCAGCGACTCTTTGGAAGGAAGGTACTTGCGGGAAACTAGGAAGACCAAGAGCACTTTAGCTTTAGGTGGTACAGCTGCTGAGGTAAGAGGCCTGCATCAATTGGGGAATGTGAGCTTGTGCTTGCGGCTTTCTTCAGAGTGTCTGCAAGCACGTGTTGGGTGGTGGGGATTAGGGGGGAATAGTTCAACTTGTTTTTCATCAAAAGCTGGTAATGTGAGTTTCCAGCGACTTCCATCACTACTACCTATAATTTTCTAGCTATTTTATCATCCACTGAATCTTTTCAATGGATGATAGAAACTCCTGAAGGCAAAATTGAAACACGGAAGGAGAAAGCAAAGAAAGTTTCAAAAGGAGGAGAGCGTCCGGTCTTTCGTCCTGCGGTCCCTTTAAGAGAAGAACCTCTTGGGACCGGCAGTCCCAACCGACCCCAGTTTTAACCGAAACCTTACCCGGACTTCCCCCTCTTGACTCAAATAAGACCAACTTTGGATTTTCCCTCCCCTATTGACCAATCAGATTCTGTTACCAGGCAGATTTTAGAGGCCGCCGGTGCGAGCCCGGCGCCTTCTGTCTCCGGGTGGCAGCAACGACCAATCGTAGAGCAGGCCGTCCGAGTATCTAGGCAGATCGGGGCCGTTCCAGCCATTCAGAAAAAAGGAAATAAAGCAACTCACGAGCCCGCTGGGCCAGGATCGTGGGGCTGGGCTGGAGTGAAGGTGGCTACGAGGTAGTTTCTCTTTCTCCCTTACCTTTATTGTTGCTTGTTTTGGAAGGTGACTGTTCAAAGGCTGTCTCTTATACACATCTAACATTTGGTCTGGTGTCTGGCACGCGATAAACAAATAAATTTTAGCTGTTACTAGAAAACCTTCTGGGCAGTATATTTGTGCTTCCCCAACTCCACAGTCCCCTGGGTTTGTTCCCCCTGCTGCTGCTGCTAAGTTGCTTCAGTCGTGCTACCCCAGGACCCACCAAAGCTGGTAGCAGGGAAATGCAGGCTGCAAAGGGCGATGATCACAAAATCAGGCTTCCCAGATGGCTCAGTGGTAAAGAATTTGCCTGCCAATGCAGGAGACCCCAGAGACATGGGTTCTGTCCCTGGGTTGGGAAGATCCCATGGAGAAGGGAATGGCAACCAACTCCAGTATTCTTGCCTGGAAAATTCCCTGGACCGAGGAGACTGGCGGGCTACTGTCCAGGGGGTCACAAAGAGTCAAAATGACTGAGTTGCATGACCACATGAGGAGGCAACACTGCTCTCCTCTTTACAAAAACACAATGATGATGAGACTGGAGAACTGCAGGTCAGGACTACAAACATAGTTTTGGGTGTAAGGTATCTGCTGTGCAAAACAAAAAACTGTACATCCATTCAAAGGGTGGTTAGCCTTGAGTCCCTGACCTCTTAAATTAGATGCATCACTTGGCCTGTACCTGTATTTTCATGGCAGAAGGTTCATTGTTTTCACCAGATTCATGACCTTAAAAAGCCTTAACCAAAACGGAGAGGGACTCGAACAAGCGAAGCGAACAAGTCCAGGTGGGAATTCAGCACCCCTTGGGGGAGTCAGTCAAAATTCCATTGTTCACTGACTGCAGAACTGCTGCTGCTGCTTCAGTCGTGTCCGACTCTGCGACCCCATAGACGGCAGCCCACCAGGCTCCCTCGTCCCTGGGATTCTCCAGGCAAGAACACTGGAGTGGGCTGCCATTTCCTTCTCCAATGCATGAAAGTGAAAAGTGAAAGGGAAGTCGCTCAGTCTGACTCTTAGCGACCCCATGGACTGCAGCCCACCAGGCTCCTCCGTCCATGGGATTTTCCAGGCAAGAGTACTGGAGTGGGGTGCCATTTTCAGTCAAACTTCCATTGTTCACTGACTGCAGAACTAAGAGGATGCAAAGCAGCAGCGACTCTTTGGAAGGAAGGTACTTGCGGGAAACTAGGAAGACCAAGAGCACTTTAGCTTTAGGTGGTACAGCTGCTGAGGTAAGAGGCCTGCATCAATTGGGGAATGTGAGCTTGTGCTTGCGGCTTTCTTCAGAGTGTCTGCAAGCACGTGTTGGGTGGTGGGGATTAGGGGGGAATAGTTCAACTTGTTTTTCATCAAAAGCTGGTAATGTGAGTTTCCAGCGACTTCCATCACTACTACCTATAATTTTCTAGCTATTTTATCATCCACTGAATCTTTTCAATGGATGATAGAAACTCCTGAAGGCAAAATTGAAACACGGAAGGAGAAAGCAAAGAAAGTTTCAAAAGGAGGAGAGCGTCCGGTCTTTCGTCCTGCGGTCCCTTTAAGAGAAGAACCTCTTGGGACCGGCAGTCCCAACCGACCCCAGTTTTAACCGAAACCTTACCCGGACTTCCCCCTCTTGACTCAAATAAGACCAACTTTGGATTTTCCCTCCCCTATTGACCAATCAGATTCTGTTACCAGGCAGATTTTAGAGGCCGCCGGTGCGAGCCCGGCGCCTTCTGTCTCCGGGTGGCAGCAACGACCAATCGTAGAGCAGGCCGTCCGAGTATCTAGGCAGATCGGGGCCGTTCCAGCCATTCAGAAAAAAGGAAATAAAGCAACTCACGAGCCCGCTGGGCCAGGATCGTGGGGCTGGGCTGGAGTGAAGGTGGCTACGAGGTAGTTTCTCTTTCTCCCTTACCTTTATTGTTGCTTGTTTTGGAAGGTGACTGTTCAAAGGTAGGGAGGGGGCAATATGAGTTGGGAGGAGAGCAGACAAGGTTTTGGCTGTATTTTCAACTGCTTCTTCACCCATGTGCACGTGCCCCGAATCTAGGACCCCTTTCCCGCAACCGGGTTTTCTACGCCCAGCACAGGAGTTCCGCTACCCTGAACCCCCTACTTTGCAGCAACGCGGGATTGAATGGAGGGGGAAGGGAGGGAGTGGGGGCGCGCGTCGGGAGGGG
>SJYV01046808.1:0-13052 GCA_006410875.1 Neotragus pygmaeus | reverse complement strand
GGAGTGGGGGCGCGCGTCGGGAGGGGAGTGGAGGGCGATGACGTAGGGGCCGGCGACGTGGGGAGGGGGAGCTGCGGGGGAAGCCGTGGCGAGATTAAGTAATGAGAAGTTGGGCCCAGTTTTTTCCAAGCCTGGAAGGGCAGAAAATGTTCGTATCCTTTCTGACCTCCCAGGCAAATTCAGTGGTGAGGAGTGTATTAGAGAATTAGACAACTTTATCTTGTGGTGGTTGTTGAGGGAAAGGAGGGCAGTATGGGGTCAGAGGCAGAAATGAAAATTTCTCTCTAACGTGGATTCCCAATTCCCCGTATCTCTTCCTTTACAGTTTTCCACATTTAGGAGACTGCAGAAAGGTGGGGCAGATAGAATGGAGATGGCAAAGATCTCTTTGGGTATATATGGGCCTGGAGAAGTAATGGAATAATTTCTAATTTTTGGAGAAGGCAAATTATAAAAAAAGACCACTGGGGAAATTCGGAGGCTTTCTTTCTGTTTTTCTGTCTTTCTGAGTAGAGAGGGGAGGAGTGCCCTGGGACTTCCAGTGGGGAAGGGAAATCTTGTTAAATCTTCTTGTCCTGTCTTCTCTCAACTCTAGCCCTCATGCCAGGATGGCAGAAGATGAACCTGATGCGAAGAGCCCAAAGACTGGGGGAAGGACTTCCTCAGGCAGTGCTGAGGCGGGGGAACCCACCACCCTTCTTCAGAGGCTCCGAGGCACCATTTCGTAAGCACGCATCACCATCTCTAAACCTTGTTTCAGACCTGGGTATAGACCCCTGTAGCGCTTCTCTTCCTCTGTATTAGATGACCTGCACCTCCCCAAGCTAGGGCATCTGACCAGGGGAGATTTTCATCATGGTAGCAGTTCTTGAGCACCTGCTAGGCTTTCCAGACCCCTTCCTCTCCCCGGCAGTCATCCACAGGGATGGGGAAAAATCTTTTGTATGACCTCCAGCTTTTTCCTCTTCTCTACAGCAAGGCCGTGCAGAACAAAGTCGAGGGGATCCTGGTGAGTATTTTGGGGAAGAAGGCAAGAGAGATGGCATTGGTTGTGGGGGATGAAGATGGTGCGGATATGGGTTAGAAAGGTTTATGCAAGGGAGTCAGTGCTGTCTACCCTGTCAGAAGATAATTGGCTTTACAACTTGTTATCGCTTTGACCTTGAGCATCTCACTTCATCTCTGTGACCTCTTGTGGAGAAACCCAGTAGAAATAAAATCAGAGCTGATCCCCTCCACTCCCCTTCTCACCTTGGTAATCCTTAAGGGCTCCTCGGGGCACGTTGAGCACCTAGCCTCAAATCATTTCTAAGGTCCTTTGTCAGCCTGACACTCACTCACTCAGCTAGACTGTTTAGTAAGGATCAGAGGATCCTACCATGGGTATATCTTGACCTGACAATTTTTCCTGCCTCTCTATTCCTCCCTACCTCAGCAAGATGTACAGAAATTCTCAGACAATGACAAGTTGTATCTCTACCTTCAGCTCCCCTCGGGGCCCAGTACTGGAGACAAAAGGTAGGTTTGGTGCTGGAATTTTAGATATCAGAGGTGCTTATTTTTAAAGAAAGCCTCCCTAGGGGTGGTCCCTGGTGGTCTAGTGGTTAAGACTTCATTTTCCACTGCAGGGGGTGCGGTTTCAATCCCTTGCTGGGGAGCCAAGATCCCACATGACTCCCGACCAAAATATAAACAACAGGAACAGTATTATAACAAATTCAATAAAAACTTAAAAAGAAAAAAGAAAGGCTCCCTTTAAAAAGACTTGGTGAATAGGAAAAGTCATAACAGCTCTCCTTAGTTGGGAATAAAAGTTGCTGTCCTGCCTTGGTTTACCAGGGCAAGGTGAATTCTGGATGCACTGATTCAGTCCAGCCCTACTGAGGTGATAATCTGGTTGGAACCAGGGCAACTGTTGGGATGTTGGTAATATTTGTCTCTCTTATTTCTCTTGCAGCTCAGAGCCAAGTACACTCAGCAATGAGGAGTACATGTATGCTTACAGGTGGATCCGCAACCACCTAGAAGAGCATACCGACACCTGCCTGCCAAAACAAAGTGTTTATGATGCCTATCGGTGGGTGGATGGGAGGGGGTAGATGGGGTCTGGGAAGGTGGGCCTAGGACTTACCCCCTCCTCCCTAGAGAGGCCTCTGCCTTGATGGAGCCTGACTTCAAGAGTTTCCCAACCTTGATTCCCAGGGACCCTCTGAACCCACCCACAAACCTCCTGCTCTGAGTATTCTTCCCACTCTGTCCCTGCCTCACTCAGGAAATACTGCGAGAGCCTCGCATGTTGCCGCCCGCTCAGCACAGCCAACTTTGGCAAAATCATCAGAGAGATCTTCCCTGACATCAAGGCCCGAAGGCTTGGTGGCCGGGGCCAGTCCAAGTATCCTTGACTGGAGAGGGTGGGCTGGAAGCCCTGGGGAAAGAAACTAAGGATGAGGATGTGAAGAGCTAGAAGTGGAAACAGTCCAACCTTCCTCCTTGGGCACCTCCAGTGTGTTGGTAACCCCTTAACTTATGTCAGATATTGCTACAGTGGCATACGAAGGAAGACCTTGGTATCTATGCCACCCTTGCCCGGACTTGACCTAAAGGGCTCTGAGAGTGTAAGTAACAACCCTCCGACTGCACTCTTCTCCCCAAGGTAGATGGCAGAAGACTTTGGGAGATGTTTTGAGGCCTGACACAGCCTAGGTCGTTTGGCACAGTTTCTCAGCCTATAGGATATGCCCTTCTGCCTACGCTATGGCCGAGGCAGAGGAGAAAGAGAATTTGGGGTTTCTGGGATGGGATGATAGAAACTACTGACGTCCCTAGTCTGGTCTTACGGTCAACATTGGTGCCTGAGAGGGGCAGAGGGGCCTTTGTTCACAGTGTAATTGGGCATGTCCTTCCCCTGTTTAGCCAGAAATGGGCCCAGAAGTAACCCCAGCACCTCGGGATGAGCTGGTGGAAGCAGCCTGTGCCTTGACCTGTGACTGGGCTGAACGAATCCTGAAACGGTCCTTCAGTTCCATCGTTGAGGTTGCCCGCTTCCTGCTACAGCAACATCTCATCTCTGCCCGATCTGCACATGCCCATGTGCTCAAAGCTATGGGACTCGCTGGTGGGTGGACCCTGTATTATGTTCTGAGAAACCTTCAGCCACTTTCAACCTTAAATGCTCTCCCACAGACGAGGAGAGAGACACCTTCTGTTCCTAGAGACCCTTCCCAGACATGCCTTAGCCTACCTCTTTCCCCTGCCTTTGTACCAGTCGGTCAATCAGAATCACTCTGTTCCTTCCTCATCTCTTTTCCTTTTCTGGCACCTCCGCAGAAGAGGACGAACATGCTCCTCGGGAACGGTCATCTAAATCCAAGAATGGGGTAGAGAACCTGGAGGGCGGTTCTCATAAGAGACCAGAGAGACAGGCCCAGGTGAGGAAGCCGATGCCCTTGCCCTTACTCCTCTGGGCTGGGGGCGTAGTATACCCTTCGCCCAATGGGTTCAATACTTTTTCATGTCCTGTTCCTATATTCCCTCCATTGTCCAGTCTTCCCACTTACTATGTTCTTCTCTTTACTTTTTAGCCTCCTAAAGAGCTAGACCCCCGGGCTGGGGCTGGCCCCTCTGCACGTGGAGAGCGAAAGAAGAGTGTAGTGGAGAGCCCAGCGCCAGTAGCCAATAACCCGCAGGTTAATGCCCTAGTGGCGCGGCTACCTCTGCTCCTCCCCCGGGCCCCTCGCTCACTTATTCCGCCAATCCGAGTCTCTCCACCCATCCTGGCCCCCAAACTTTCTTCAGGCACTCTGAAAATGGCTGCACTGCCTCTGCCCAGTAGGGCTGGGGGACCCCAAGCAGCTGTTCCCATCATTAACATGATCTTACCAACGGTTCCTGCTTTGCCTGGACCTGGATCTGGGCCTGGGCCTGGGCCTGGGCAAGCACCCCCTGGGGGACTCACTCAGCCAAGGGGTGCAGAGAACAGGGAAGTGGGCATAGGTGGTGACCCGGGACCCCATGACAAAGGTGTCAAGAGGACAGCTGAAGTGCCTGTGAGCGAAGCCAGTGGGCAGGACCCACCAGCTAAAGCCACAAAGCAGGATCTAGATGATACAGGAAGTGATGCCAAAAGAAAACGGGGGCGCCCTCGGAAAAAATCAGGTGGAAGTAGGGAAAGGAATTCTACCCCCGACAAGTCAGCAGCTGCTGTGGACTCAGCCCAGTCCTCAAGGTTACCACGGGAGACATGGGCCTCTGGAGGGGAGAGCAACTCGGCTGGAGGGTCAGGGGGGCCAGGGCCAGTGGGAGAGGCTGAGAAGGGGGTGCTTGCCCAAGGTCAGGAGGATGGTGCTGTTTCCAAAGGAGGAAGGGGCCCCAGTTCCCGTCATGCCAAAGAAGCAGAAGATAAAATTCCTCCTGTCACCCCCAAAGTGAGCGTCATCAGGGGCAGTAGAAGCCAAAAGGAGGCTCTTCATTTGATCAGGGGAGAAGTAGACACCTCCGCACAGGGTAATAAAGATTTAAAGGGGCATGTGCTTCCGAGCTCCATTCCCCATGAGCGAAAAGACCCCAAAGCAGCACCCCCATGATAGGTATGTGGGAAGGAGTGTTTATAGCTCTATGTTAACTCTACCTGGCTGCCTAGAAGAGGCCCTTCTTTGCACTTGCTTCTCACTTGGCTCTTCATTCTCTTCTGTATAGACAGCTGAGGCACCCTGTCTTACACAGTGCCTGATTTTTGCCTCTCACCTTTCCAGCTCAGTCCCCTTGGCTTTAGAGTCACTAATCTGTAGTGACCCCTCTCCTGCATCCCTGCACTATCTTGTGCGAATATAGGGATGAAATACGATGAATGCCTAGGCTTGGAGTCTTGGTTTTAAATCATAGAAAACCTAACTCAGACTGGCTTAAAACAAAGATTTATTGGCTCATGTGACTGGCAAGCCCAGAGGTAGGGCCAGCTCCAGGTAAAGCTGATCCAGTGACTCTGTAAGTCTAAATACCTGACTGATTTTTCCCCCACCACTCTACCTTCTATCATTTTAAGCCTGGTCCACCTCGTGGCTGCCAGCACTCCTGGGATTCCATGTTTCCTCTCTCATGTCCAGCCAGAGAGGGCATCTTTGTGCCAGGAATCCTAGCAATAGCCCTAAGATTCACTTTGGTGAGGTCAGCCTGGGTCACACACCCATCCCTAGCCAGTCACTGTGGGCAGGAGATAGGTATAATAAATGCTAATTTGCTCATTTACGCTACGTCATGGCCTGTACCTTTTGAAAAAAAAGGCAGGATCAGCCTCCTTAGAATCACATAGATTCCTCAATGGGGACTGGGAGTGGGGAGTTCCCGGGGAGTCACCTGACACCTGGCCACTGCTATGAAGTAGGTGTGGTTTTACTTGCTAGGCTGACACCAGTTATCTTCCTTCCTTTTTTTCCAAATACTCTTGAATTTTCCTTACAGCAGCTGTAATCTCTTTCCTCTTATTCTGGTCTCAAGGAATGAGAGGGAAATCTTCCTCGTTTGGAGACTAGCTCTTTAGTCTCATTTGGATAACAATCCCCTTTTTTCTTCCACCTCCATCTCAGAGATGGGTATCCTTTATTCTCCTCTTTGTGAATTTTAGTTTTTTCCTCATTCCCACTGCTCTACTCTACTGCCTCTTTCACCAAGTAGAGTGAGATTTACTCCCTAGTCATTTTATTAAATTCACTCTGTATCCACCAGGTGTCAGTCTCTTGTCATGTAAGTGTCAGGATTTAGCCAAACCGGGATTGTGAGTTTAGGCTCTGTGTATGGAAGGAGGTAACTTGCCTATCAGGGAGCACCAGTAGGAAGGGAATTCAGGTATATATTTGGGAAAAGCAGTAAACCAACCAACATTATTAATTAAGGACCTACTTTATCTTCTGCATAGGGTAGCTTCCATCAGGGATTCTCCATTTTCTTTCAGGGAGTCTTCATTCGTTTGTTCATGTATTTCCACCATTGCAGATTTTTAAAAATTATATGTAATGTTTGATATCTATAAGAATATATTTAACATGAATAAGTTATGAAGCATAATAAATGACCCATCACCCAATTTGTACATTAAAACATTAGAAATACTACTGAATTTCTTGTGTTCTTCCCCTAGCCTAAGCTCCTGGCTCTCCCTAGAGGTCACCACTATCTTTAATTTTGTGTTTATTAACTACCTGCAATATATACATACATATATATCTATATCTATATCTATATATCTGCTTTCCATTTATGTATATATGCTTTAAAAATGGTTTTGCTTTTTAGCTTTACAAAATTTTATTCTCTAATACTCCCCTGTGGTTTGCTTTTTTTCCCCACATAACATTATTTCTAAGATTCATAAACATTATTTCTAAGATTCATTCATGTTGTAGATAGCTATTATTCGCTCATTTTTATCTATATAATATTTCAAGTGCATAAACCACAATTTATCCATCCGTCAGTGGACATTTGGGTTGTTCCCAGTTTTTTTCGGTTATAAATAATGCTGCTACTAACATTCTTGTACAGGTTAGTGCCTTTGTTTTTACTAAGCTTTCTAAGGCTTCTAAGATGGTTCCTTTGGTCTGTACACCCTCTGAGTTGGAAACTGTTCCCTCTTGTCTCATTCTCTAAAAATGTTTATATGAGATTGAAATGAACCATCCTTTGATCATTTGATAAAACTTACTTGGTAAGCCATCTGAGCCTGGCATTTCTTTGTGGGAAACATCTTAACGATTAATTCAATTTCTTTAATAATTATAGGCTATTTGGGCTTTCTATTTCTTCTTGAGTCAATTTAGGTAAAGTGTTTTTCTAGAGCTTTGTGCATTTTACATCGTTTTTTAAAAATGAAATTCCTTCCATGTTCTTTTTCGACTTTGCTCCCTGGGTGGTCTTGTCTTCCTTTTCATTTCTGCTGTTTACTTGTGCCTTCTTTTTTTCCCCTTTGACCAACTACACCAGAAATTTGTTTTACTTGTTTGATTTGGCTGCCACCCTGAGCTTTGTTGATCCTCTCCCTTAAATATTTGTTTTCTACTTCATTAATTATGGATGTTATCTGTGGTATTTCCTTCTGCTTTCTTTAGATTTAATTTTATGTTCTTTTACATTGACTCTTTGCGACCTCATGAACTATACGGTCCGTGGAATTCTCTAGGCCAGAATGCTGGAGTGGGTAGCCTTTCCCTTCTCCGGGGGATCTTCCCAACCCAGGGATCAAACCCAGGTCTCCTGCATTGCAGGTGGATCCTTTACCAGCTGAGCTACAAGGGAAGCCCAAGAATACTGTAGTGGGTAGCCTATCCCTTCTCCAGGGGATCTTCCTGACCCAGGGAATGAACCGGGGTCTCTTACATTGCAGGCGGATTCTTTACCAACTGAGCTATAAGGGAAGCCACAAATACTTGTTTTCTACTTCACTAATTATGGATGTTATCTGTGGTGTTTCCTTCTGCTTTCTTAAATTTTACGTTCTTTTACATCTTAATTTTTATCTAATTAATTTTCAAGCTGTCTTTTTTTCTATTACAAGTTTTCAAGGACCCACTTCCCTGTATTCTCCACATTTTTCTGTTTAAAAATATTTATTACTTAGTTCTAAGAATATTTAAATTACCTTTATGACTTCTTTGATTTGTGATTTAAAAGTTTTCTAAATTTCCAAAATCTAGATATTTAAATTTTTATCTTTTTGATACTAATTTTCAGTTGGATCATTTGTGCTCAGGAAATGTGGTCTCTGTGATAGCAGTTCCTTGAAGTTTGTCAGGATTGTTATTTTTATATTCTGGGGCTTCCCGGGTGGCTCAGTAGTTAAGAATCTGCCTGCCAATGCAAGAGATGCAGGTTCGATCCCTGGGTTAGGAAGATCTCCTGGTGAAGAAAATGGCAACCCACTCCAGTATTCTTGCTTGGAAATTCCCATGGACAGAGGAGTCTGGCAGGCTACAGTCCATGGGTTCACAAAGAGTCAGACTCAACTTAGTAACTGAACAACAGCAATTTTATATTCTGTAACCTACCTTAGATATCTACCTGTTTTATTGTTTTCCGCTGATTTTCCCATAGCAGCTTGTTCTCTGGTATATTTCGTATTTTTGGATTTTGAGCTCCTGTTTTGTTAAACTTAATCTAAGGAAATCCAGTGGACCTAAATTGGGGGTACTTTCCTCCAAAGAGAATTTGCACTTGTTTCTGCCAGGTGACAAAGGGTGCTCCTTACCTGGGACTGTGTTAACCCTTCAGGAGTCCTGATTTAGCTCAAGAGTCCCAGATTTTCTCCCCTGCTTTGGCTGGGCCCAGGGTTTAGCCTCTGTTCATGATACGGATGCTAGCATTTGTCCCCAGAGCAAACCTGCTTCTCCTGCTGCATGTTACTCATTCTGCATAAGTGTTCAGCTCAATGTTAGTTTTTCCACATCCTTTAGTGATCTCTTCTACTTTCTGATGAGCATGACAAACATGTTTACTGTAATTTATCCAGGATCCAGTGGTTTTCTAGTGAGAGAGCCCTTTCCTCCATGCTGCCAGAAGTAGAAGTCCGTTACTGTAGTTCTGGCATTTTCCTTCTTGTTAAGAGCTCTGCCCTTGTTGGAAGCTAGCTGACTTAGCACTATCCTTAAGTCAATAATGATCTCAGCACAGTGTAAGTTATGTTAGCAGTAAGCCCAGAGAGCGGTGGGAGCCCAGAGAAATAGACAGGGATCAGAAATGACTTCCTAGTAGAGGTGGGTAGGACAAGGCCAACTCATAAAGCAAGGACAGAACAACAGAAGACATACAAAGAACTGAATCATGATACCCATTCTGCTGCCTAAGAGCTGTAAATTCAAAGAGATTGAGTAATTTGGGAAGGCTTCATGGAAAAGGTAGCCTTGAGTTACGCATTTAGGTAGAGCTTAGGTAGATAAAAAAAGAGGAAGTCATTCCAGGAAAAGCAGGATTTTGGGGATGTGGGATGTGAGTAAAGACATGGAAGTCTAACCCAGTAAAAAGACCTGTTCGGCAGAAAGGTTATGTATGAACAAGAGAGAGAAATCAACTGGAAGAAGAACACACAACAGTTGAATGAATGGGTAAAAGTTATCCAGTGATGGAATTGAAAGTAATCCATTGATTGAATGAATGAAAGGTATGATGAAGTTTGCATTAGAGGATGGAGGAACTGAAGTCAAAAAGAACTCCCCAGACAGCTGTTGCCATTATCCATGTGGGAAGAGATGAGGGACTGAATCAGGTTGCTAACAAGTTGGAGGTGATAGGCATATGGAAAAGTAAACCACTGGTGATAGGATAGAAGCTTCCACGGGAATAGTGCCCTCACCACGATTGGGTTTGGGGATATATCCATTCACTTTAGGAGACCAGACCATTGGGTAATTTTTAGATTTACATGAATGTTATGGGGGTTTTAAGTAGCCTATTTTATATTTTTACCCTAATATTTTAAAAATCTAACATGAAACAAGTTATTCTTCTCTTGGTCAGGAAGTCTTCAGTTGATTAGATGAAGGGCTAAACGAAGGTTTGGGGGACTGCCTACTGCTTCCTCTCTACTATTCCTTATTCTCTCCCCAATACCCTGTTCCCCAGTCCCATTGTTGTCTTTTTTCATTTTAGCCCTAGCATAAAGTAAGTCAGAAATAAAAATTTGTTATTTACTAAAACTTGAAATAATCTTTTGCTATTAAACCAAGGCAAACTATATGTCTAGTCTGTGGCCTCAAATAAATGAATGTATTGTTAATTTTGTAGGCAACAGTCAATTTTCTTTAAAAAAAAAAGCAAATACCACATTGACTCACATGCTAAACTGGGGAGTTAATATCATTATATATTTTTCTGTATGTTTTGTCTCATGGTTCACCAGTAGGCCTATTCCTGCTTTGTCTAGGATCATTCT
Organism: Neotragus pygmaeus; assembly: GCA_006410875.1. Lineage (NCBI taxonomy): Eukaryota > Metazoa > Chordata > Mammalia > Artiodactyla > Bovidae > Neotragus > Neotragus pygmaeus. The sequence continues at coordinate 3,136 of SJYV01046808.1, read as the reverse complement.
GCTGGTTCCATCTTATGAGATAAAGCTAATTATATATATATTAATATGTAATATTAATATATATTTTATATATATGCAGTATTTCTTAAGGCATGTTTGTGAAGAGGCATTTTACCAGAAAGAGCATGAGTTCAGTTTTAATCTTTACCACTTTCTATAGGATTTTGAACATTATTTAGTCCAGTTTTTTTAAACCCGATTCAAAAATAGATGGCAACTCTGTAGTTGGTTATGAAACCAATTTAGCAGTATGAAAACCTAAATGTTTTAGGTCCATTAGTTAAAACTCAATGCTGCCAATGTGGTGGGGGTGTGGGGTGTCAATCCCTGGTCATGGAACTAAGATTCCATATGCCTTGTGCCATGACCAAAAGATAAAGTAACTTTAAAAAAGTGAAATAGAGTAGAAAGTATCGATGTGCATTGCATATAGTACGGTAATTGCATATCAGTTCCTGAAACTTATTTCAGTGAAGACCATGTCTATGTGCTCTTCAATGGTCATGATTTAAAAATTGATTTCTTATTGTGGGTTGAAGTAAAACAATTTCAAAAACCAATGACTTAGCCGTTCTGAAGCTCAGTTTCCATAAAATGACATCTGTTTCACACAGATATACTGAGGAATAAATGAGGTAGCATTAGTATTTATACACAGTAGGAGGCCAAGCTATAATTGCTAGTAGCTGCTTTTTCTTTTCTCAGGAAAAAAAGCCAATATCTATGGTTCAGGGGAAAAAAATTACTCTTTATAGTTTGTTTAACCATAGGGGTGTTTAATATATAATTGGAGCTGTATTATGACCTGGGTCCTCTAGTTTTACCAACTTTTGATGAATAAGCCAATTTCCTTCCTCAATTTGATGACATTTAAATAAATAAATGAAATCAACAAAGCTAAAAGCTGGTTCTTTGAGTAGATAAATAGACAAACCATTAGCCAGACTCATCAAGAAAAAAGGGAGAAGAATCAAATCAACAAAACTAGAAATGAAAATGGAGAAATCACAACAGGCAACACAAATACAAAGGATCATAAGAGACTACTATCAGCAACTATGTGCCAATAAAATGGACAACTTGGAAGAAATGGACAAATTTCTTAGAAAAGTATAACTTTCCAAAACTGAACCAGGAAGAAATAGAAAATCTTAACAGACCTATCACAAGCATGGAAATCGAAACTGTGATCAGAAATCTTCCAACAAACAAAAGCCCTGGACCAAACAGCTTCACAGCTGAATTCTACCAAAAATTTAGAGAAGAGTTAATACCTATCCTACTCAGACTCTTCCAGAAAATTGCAGAGGAAGGTAAGCCTCCAAACTCATTCTATGAGGCCACATCACCCTAATACCAAAACCTGACAAAGATGCCACAAAAAAAAACTACAGGCCGATATCACTGATGAACATAGATGCAAAAATCCTTAACAAAATTCTAGCAAACAGAATCCAACAACATATTTAAAAGATCATACATCATGACCAAGTGGACTTTATCCCAGGGATGCAAAAATTCTTTAATTTCTGCAAATCAATCAATGTGATACACCACATTAACAAATTAAAAGATAAAAACCATATGATTATCTCAATAGATGCAGAGAAAGCCTTTGACAAAATTCAACATCCATTTATGATAAAAACCCTCCAGAAAGCAGGAATAGAAGGAACATACCTCAACATAATAAAAGCCATATATGATAAACTCACAGCAAACATTATCCTCAATGGTGAAAAATTGAAAGCATCTCCCCTAAAGTCAGGAACAAGACAAGGGTGCTCACTCTCACCACTACTATTCAAAATAGTTTTGGAAGTTTTAGCCACAGCAATCAGAACAGAAAAAGAAATAAAAGGAATCCAGGTTGGAAAAGAAGTAAAACTCTCACTGTTTGCAGATGACATGNAAAAGATAAAAACCATATGATTATCTCAATAGATGCAGAGAAAGCCTTTGACAAAATTCAACATCCATTTATGATAAAAACCCTCCAGAAAGCAGGAATAGAAGGAACATACCTCAACATAATAAAAGCCATATATGATAAACTCACAGCAAACATTATCCTCAATGGTGAAAAATTGAAAGCATCTCCCCTAAAGTCAGGAACAAGACAAGGGTGCTCACTCTCACCACTACTATTCAAAATAGTTTTGGAAGTTTTAGCCACAGCAATCAGAACAGAAAAAGAAATAAAAGGAATCCAGGTTGGAAAAGAAGTAAAACTCTCACTGTTTGCAGATGACATGTCCTCCACATAGAAAACCCTAAAGACTCCACCAGAAAATTACTAGAGCTAATCAATGAATATAGTAAAGCTGAAGGATATAAAATTAACACAGAGAAATCCCTTGCATTCCTATACACTAACAGTGAGAAAACAGAGAAATTAAGGAAACAATTCCATTCACCATTGCAACAAAAAGAATAAAATATTTAGGAATAAATTACCTAAAGAAACAAAAGATCTATATATAGAAAACTATAAAGCACTGATGAAAGAAATCAAAGATGACACAAATAAATGGAGAAATATACCATGTCCATGGATTGGAAGAATCAATATAGTGAAAATGAGTATACTACTCAAAGCAATTTATAAATTCAATGCAATCCCTACCAAGCTACCAATGGTATTTTTCAGAGAACTAGAACAAATAATTTCACAATTTATATGGAAATACATAAAAACCTCAAATAGCCAAAGCAATCTTGAGAAAGAAGAATGGAACTGGAGGAATCAACCTGCCTGACTTCAGACTGTACTACAAAGCTACAGTCATCAAAACAGTATGGTACTGGTACAAAGACAGAAATATAGATCAATGGAACAAAATAGAAAGTCCAGAGATAAATCCATGCACCTGGGGACACCTTATCTTTGATAAAAGAGACAAGAATATACAATGGAGGAAAGACAGTCTCTTCAGTGGTGCTGGGAAAACTGGTCAACCACTTGTAAAAGAATGAAACTAGAACACTTTCTAACACCATACACAAAAATAAACTCAAAATGGATTAAAGATCTAAACATAAACCAGAAACTATAAAACTCCTAGAGGAAAACATAGGCAAAACACTCTCTGACATAATGATTTATGGATCCTCTATGACCCACCTCCCAGAGTAA
>SJYV01046807.1:0-19619 GCA_006410875.1 Neotragus pygmaeus | reverse complement strand
CACGCCCATCAGCACCACCCCCATTCCCACCCCGCCCAGCAGCCTCCGCCACAGCAACAGGCACAAGGCCAGGCACCCATCAACAGCACTGGCTTTGGTGAGTAAGCGAGGTGCGCGGACTCCCCAAGGACTGCCAGCTGACCTTCCTGTTCTGACCCTGGAAGGAGATGGGATTGGTTAGGAAATTAACAGCGGGTCTTTTATTGTTTCCGCGCCTACTGGTATTTGGGATCTTCTTTCCCCCAGGAGGGATCGAACCTGCCCCGCCCTGCAGTGGAAGGGTAGTCTTAACCACTGGACCACCAGGGAAGTCCCAGTAGTGGCTGTTTTAGCCTTACTCTCCCATCAGAGCTCATGTGGGCAACAGAAGTTGCAAATTGGAGCTCTATATTAAGACAGTTTTTAGACAAATTTGGATTGTTTTACTTATTCTCTTGTCTGTGAGCTGGGCTGTTTGTAATTAAAGCATCAGTAGCTCAGTTTGTCCTAAATCTCCAGGGAGAGAGAGTCCGAAGTTATCTTGGTAATGTAACTTGCATCTTGTAGATGCAAGAACCTTGCATTCATAACTCAGCCTGCTGTCAGTTGGTGGCTGTCTCCCCCCTCACTCTGTCTTATTTCCCCATCCCCTTCCTCTTCACAGCCTTTCCTCCAGACTGGTGCTCCAACATCGATTCCTTAAAGGAAAGCTTTAAGATGGTGAACCGGCTCAACTGGTCCAGCATTGAGCAGTCACAGTTCTCAGGTTGGTGACTGAGTGATGGTACCTGAAATAAGAAAAAGCAAAACAAAACAGAAGAACCCGTGGTGCCTTTGGGGAGGGTTTGAGGGATGCAGTGTAAGTGGAAAAACCCAATGGAAACTGGAACCAGAGGGGATGGTTAAGTGAAGCTTGTGTGCTCGGTCATGTCCGACTCTGTGACCACTTGGACTATTGCCCGCCAGGCTCTTCTGTTCATGTAATTTTCCAGGCAAGAATACTGGGGTGGGTTGCCATTTCCTTCTCCAAGTAAAGCTTGAGGATGGAGGATTTCATGTTACACAAGGTGGATAATATTGATACCTTCGTCAAGTTAACCTTTAGTTCAGTCACAGTTGTGTTCCACTCTTTGCCACCCCATGGACTGCAGCACGGCAGCTTCCCTGTCTCAAACTTATGTCTGTCGAGTCGGTGATGCCTCCAGCCATCTCATCCTCCTGCCTTCAATCTTTCCCAGCATCAGGGTCTTTTCCAATGAGTCAGTTCTCTGCATCAGGTGGCCAAAGTACTGAAGTTTCAGCTTCAGCATCAGTCCTTCCAATGAATATTCAGGGCTGATTTTCTTTAGGACTGACTGGTTTGATCTCCTTGCAGTCCAAGGGACTTTCAAGAGTCTTCTCCAACACCACAGTTCGAAAGCATCAATTCTTCAGTACTCAGCTTTCTTTATGGACCAATTCTCACATCCAAACACAACTACGGGAAAAACCATAGCTTTGACTAGGCGGACCTTTGTCAGCAAAGTAATGTCTCAGCTTTTTAATATGCTGTGTAGGTTGATCATAGCTTTTCTTCCAAGGACAAAGTGTCTTTTAATTTCGTGGCTGCAGTCATCATCTGCAGTGATTTTAGAGCCCAAGAAAATAAAGTCTGTCACTGTTTCCATTGTTTTCCCATCTGTCTGCCATGAAGTGATGGGATCAGATGCCGTGATCTGATCTGATCTGATTTGTTTTTTGAATGTTGAATTTTAAGCCAGATTTTTATCTTGATTAATTTTTGCCTTTATTCAAAATGACAGTGGTTTATTCTACTCAGTTTTATCTCTGGGAGAAGGAGGACTCTTTATTCAGAAGCCCTGGATCACCGTTTTATAGTTTTGCCACCATTTATTGACAGTATGGGGGCTTCCCAGGTGGCACCTGGTAAAGAATCCACCCGCCAATGCAGGGGATGCAGGAGACATGGGTTCAATCCCTGGGTCGTGAAGACCCCTGGAGGAGGAAATGGCAAGCCACTCCAGTATTCTTTCCAGGAAAATTCATGACTGACAGTATGACCACGGCTAATTCACTCAGTTACTTTGAAACTTTTATTCACCAGTAATATGGATATTATTATGAGTTTGGTAAGGAAGAAATAGAATGAGAGTTTGAAAATGTAGATGTCAATTATTGGGGATTGTTGTTTAGTTGCCAAGTCGTGTCTGACTCTTTGCAACCATATGGACTGTAGAGCTCACCAGACTCCTCTATCCTTGGGGTTTTCCAGGTAAGAATACTAGAGGGGGTTGCCATTTCCTTGGTAGCGCATATAATCAGTGGTGTTGATTGACAGAGTGACTGGAGCAGTGACTTAGGTATAGAACCACTAGGGGTGTTGGGGCTCCGGCAGGGTTAGCATTTCTTTTTTTTTTAATGGACTAGACAGTTTATTTTTTATAATGCCTGTCAAGCAATAGATAAATTCAGAAAGCAAAAATTAAAATCTGAAATCTCACCATGCATTGCAAAAATAACAGGAGTTAGCATTTCTTGCTTCTTTACTGGCAGAGCTGATGGAGAGCCTGCGGCAGGCAGAGCAGAAGAACTGGAGCCTGGACCAGCATCACATCGCCAATCTGTGTGACTCCCTCAACCACTTCCTCACTCAGACTGGTCACGTGCCCCCCCAGGGGGGCTCCCACCGGCCACCCGCTCCCGCCCGCATCTCGGACTCCTGTGCCCTCACCAGTGGCAAGCAGGAGCCGGCCATGAACCAAGGTACCGCACGAAGCCAGTTGCCAAGGAGGTGGAGACTGGATGATGCGAAGGAAGGGGGATGAGAAGGGTGGAAGAGAACTGAGAAACATCAGCTTATGGGCACTGGTCCAAATGCCAAAGACATAGACTGTATTTCCTTTTAGTTTTTTTTTTTTTTTTTCCTTTTGGTTGCTCTGAGTCTTGGTTGCTGTGCACAGAGTTTTCTCTAGTTGCAGTGAGTGGGCGCTGCTTTCAAGTCGAGGTGTGTGGGCTTCTCAGTGTGGTGGCTTCTCCTGATGTGGAGTGCAGGCTCTGGGGCTCACGGGCTTCAGTGGCTGTGGCACATGGGCTTAGTTGCCCCATGGCTTGTGGGATCTTCCCGGAGCAGGGATCGAACCCGTGTCCCTTGCATTGACACGTGGATTCTTAGCCACTGGACTCCAAGGGAAGTCTTCTTTTTCGATCTTGATCTGGGAGGTCAGGGTTACTTAAGAAAAGGGAAGAGAAAGTCCCTGTTCTAAATTGGTATCTCAGGAAACCCCTCCCTGGATCATATCACATAGGGTCATGATCGGCAAACCAGTGAAGTGAGGGAGAGTCAGTGATTAAGGTTCTGTGTTTATCACCCTGATGATAGCAGTGATATTGCAGGGGCTAGTATCGGGTGCCTTTGCCTTTATATCCTAAGTGACTAGGACTGAGAGCTTCTACAGAAAGCACTGATGCCCACAAGAGCTACAGAACAGAGCGGGGGAGGGAGAAGAGCTGAAGGTGATGGGGAGTACGTCACCCTCTCTATCAGACTCTGCTTCCTTGAGTACAGGGGTCCCACTCACTTAACTCTTGTCTTGCTTTCACAGCAGTGAACTCTTACGTGCACCCTCAAGCCCCCCATCTCTACCCTGGCCCGTCACCAATGTACCCACTCCCCACCCAGGACTCAGCAGGATACAGTCGCCCAGGTAAGAGCCGGGAGGCTTGTTTTAAGCACCAGCGAGTTTGTTTGGCTTTCCTGTGGCTCCGAACCTGCATTATCAGCCCTTTTGCCTGTGTCTGCCGGAGCCGATGAACCCCCCTGGTTCCTGAGACTGAGGGTGGGCCGCCTGCTAGGGAGGTGTGTGTCATGGGAGACAAGAAAAGATCAACGTGCTTTAAAATTAGCCCATGCCTACCGTGATGACAAAAAGTAGAAGCATGATTATAAGCAAAAGGTAGACAAGTAGAACATGTATGCCTCATTTCGGAATCTGGATGGAAGATGCACTCAGACAAATGAAATGAACATGTTATATACATGTACCTGCTTGGTGCCCATGTCACCGGACCTCTAGCATCAGGGGTCTGGGATTGAACTGTCTCTGTTGGTGGGAGTAGGCATGGATACTCTAAATTATCATGAATAGTGCAAAATGAACAGATCCTTCACCTTTAAATGCATTTTAGAAAAACCACTGTTATCATCCTGCCTAACCACAGTGTTTTCAATTTAGGGGGTCTCTGTCCATGTATTCCTTCTTATATACAAATCTCTTTATTGCTATTTCAAATAGTAATATATTCTGTGTGGTTTTTGTTGTTATATAGTCTTCAAAAATATAATTTTTTTTTTTTTTTTGGCTATTCTACATGGGTTGTGGGATCTTAGTTCCCTGACCAGGGATCCAACCCTGGGCCCTGGGCAGTGAAAACAAGGAGTCCTAACCCCTGGACCACCAGGGCATTCCCCATAAGTATAATTTTTAATGGCTGTTACATTTTACTGCTGTTACATTGTCATATGGCTTACTCTAGTTTCTTTCCTGGGATCTCACTGCAGTGGTGGCTGGCAGCAAAAATAACTCTGGGCTGATAAGGACGGTAGTTTCCCCAGACCTTCCCCCTCGTGGTGCTTGGGGTTGACCACCATCCATTGAGATGGACAGAATGCCTCCCATGCCCTCTCCTCTTAATCTCCTTTTCTCTTTCCACAGCACACCACATGGTCCCTCGGCCACCGGTCCCACCTCCTGGGGCCAGTGAGGAGATCCCAGATGACTTCGATTGGGACTTGATTACCTAGTGCATTTGAGAGCCTGGCCATCAGCCCAGGGCTGGGTGGTGACATAGGGCAGTGGGGGAAGCCCAGCTCCCACCCACCCTTCTGCCCTTTCCGGTATATAGATATATATCCTTTTTTTTTCTTTCTCTGCCAGAGAAGCCACCGCAAGATGCTGCCGAAGATAACCCCCTCTTTCCTGCCTCATTCTTCTTCTTCCTTCTTGTTTTTTTCCCTAATCCTTTTATTATTATTCTTATTATATTATTATTATTATTATTATTGGTTATATGCTGTCTCCAGTCTCCTGTCCCCACACCATGGTCCATGTCCACCTCTTGCTAATTTAAAGTCATCTGGCTGGAAGGTGAAGCCATGAGAGCCACAGAGAAAGGTCTCGAATTTTGATATACCTTTCTCTTTGGGCAATTCAGTGCTAATCCCACCTTTCAGCCCTACGTTGTTTTCTGTGGGTATCAGTTCAATCCAGGGCTGAAGAGGCCACATTATCAAGTAGAAGGGATTTAAAATGCTGCTTGGCAGCCATGAATTTGCAGGTTTTACTCAATGGTGCTAATTTTGTCCTATGAGCTCTTCCTTGTCCCTTTATATCTCGAATCCTACTTCTATTGGTCCTCATTCCCTATCAAGGGTAAGAGTGATGGTGGTGGAGATAAAATCCTAGTGGAATAAGAGGTCTGGGTTGGATAGAGTGGAATGCTGTTGAGGGGTGATGAAATACTAAACAGTCAGAAATTGGGTCTCTGCCACTCTTATCAAATAAACTGCCATTGACTTATTCCTGGCCTGTTCTCTATAGGATATAGAGTCAGTCCTAGCCAGAACTCTGCTTCTCTTCAGGGCTTCCCAGGTGGCACAGGGTGGTAAAGAACCCACCCGCCAAGGCAGGAGACGTGANTATCAGCCCTTTTGCCTGTGTCTGCCGGAGCCGATGAACCCCCCTGGTTCCTGAGACTGAGGGTGGGCCGCCTGCTAGGGAGGTGTGTGTCATGGGAGACAAGAAAAGATCAACGTGCTTTAAAATTAGCCCATGCCTACCGTGATGACAAAAAGTAGAAGCATGATTATAAGCAAAAGGTAGACAAGTAGAACATGTATGCCTCATTTCGGAATCTGGATGGAAGATGCACTCAGACAAATGAAATGAACATGTTATATACATGTACCTGCTTGGTGCCCATGTCACCGGACCTCTAGCATCAGGGGTCTGGGATTGAACTGTCTCTGTTGGTGGGAGTAGGCATGGATACTCTAAATTATCATGAATAGTGCAAAATGAACAGATCCTTCACCTTTAAATGCATTTTAGAAAAACCACTGTTATCATCCTGCCTAACCACAGTGTTTTCAATTTAGGGGGTCTCTGTCCATGTATTCCTTCTTATATACAAATCTCTTTATTGCTATTTCAAATAGTAATATATTCTGTGTGGTTTTTGTTGTTATATAGTCTTCAAAAATATAATTTTTTTTTTTTTTTGGCTATTCTACATGGGTTGTGGGATCTTAGTTCCCTGACCAGGGATCCAACCCTGGGCCCTGGGCAGTGAAAACAAGGAGTCCTAACCCCTGGACCACCAGGGCATTCCCCATAAGTATAATTTTTAATGGCTGTTACATTTTACTGCTGTTACATTGTCATATGGCTTACTCTAGTTTCTTTCCTGGGATCTCACTGCAGTGGTGGCTGGCAGCAAAAATAACTCTGGGCTGATAAGGACGGTAGTTTCCCCAGACCTTCCCCCTCGTGGTGCTTGGGGTTGACCACCATCCATCGAGATGGACAGAATGCCTCCCATGCCCTCTCCTCTTAATCTCCTTTTCTCTTTCCACAGCACACCACATGGTCCCTCGGCCACCGGTCCCACCTCCTGGGGCCAGTGAGGAGATCCCAGATGACTTCGATTGGGACTTGATTACCTAGTGCATTTGAGAGCCTGGCCATCAGCCCAGGGCTGGGTGGTGACATAGGGCAGTGGGGGAAGCCCAGCTCCCACCCACCCTTCTGCCCTTTCCGGTATATAGATATATATCCTTTTTTTTTCTTTCTCTGCCAGAGAAGCCACCGCAAGATGCTGCCGAAGATAACCCCCTCTTTCCTGCCTCATTCTTCTTCTTCCTTCTTGTTTTTTTCCCTAATCCTTTTATTATTATTCTTATTATATTATTATTATTATTATTATTGGTTATATGCTGTCTCCAGTCTCCTGTCCCCACACCATGGTCCATGTCCACCTCTTGCTAATTTAAAGTCATCTGGCTGGAAGGTGAAGCCATGAGAGCCACAGAGAAAGGTCTCGAATTTTGATATACCTTTCTCTTTGGGCAATTCAGTGCTAATCCCACCTTTCAGCCCTACGTTGTTTTCTGTGGGTATCAGTTCAATCCAGGGCTGAAGAGGCCACATTATCAAGTAGAAGGGATTTAAAATGCTGCTTGGCAGCCATGAATTTGCAGGTTTTACTCAATGGTGCTAATTTTGTCCTATGAGCTCTTCCTTGTCCCTTTATATCTCGAATCCTACTTCTATTGGTCCTCATTCCCTATCAAGGGTAAGAGTGATGGTGGTGGAGATAAAATCCTAGTGGAATAAGAGGTCTGGGTTGGATAGAGTGGAATGCTGTTGAGGGGTGATGAAATACTAAACAGTCAGAAATTGGGTCTCTGCCACTCTTATCAAATAAACTGCCATTGACTTATTCCTGGCCTGTTCTCTATAGGATATAGAGTCAGTCCTAGCCAGAACTCTGCTTCTCTTCAGGGCTTCCCAGGTGGCACAGGGTGGTAAAGAACCCACCCGCCAAGGCAGGAGACGTGAGTTCCATCCCTGGGCTGGGAAGATCCCCTGGAGGAGGGCATGGCAACCCACTCCAGCATTCTTGCCTGGAGAATCACATGGACAGAGGAGCCTGGCGGGCTACAGTCCATAGAGTTGCAGAGTTGGACATGACTGAAGCAAGTTAGCACAGACGTGCTGCTTCTCTGGTGGAAATGAGGACAACCCTTCAGCATAGGGTCAGGTTTTTGGAGAGGGTTTCTATTGAACCATTCTGGCTTTTTAAACATCGTGTTCTCTGGAAATTAACTGCCTTTTATTTGCATTTACTAGTTATCCTTTCATCCCTTTATCTCATTTGGCAAATATTATTTCATCCTCCTTCAGTTGTCTGCCTAACTCTTCCACCCATCAGATTTTCTTCTCCCGTTTTCTGGGATTCTCAAGAAAGAAGAGTAACCCATGATTCCTTTTAGTCTCACCATGTCCTCAGGCAAGACTGGAATCTGTTTCCCACAGATCAAAGCAGAACCAAACCTATAGTACGGGTGGCAGGAGGGTGAGAGAGGAAAGGGGAACTGAGGTATACATGCATAGGGAATATTCCAGTTATTTAACTATGTTAAATAACTTCTCTTGCTTCTCTTGGAATCCAGATCACTGGGGCTGAAGCTTCTGCAATCAGGTTTTTTGAGGGATGAAGGAACTTGGGAGAGGGTAATAAATAACCATAAACAAAGAGCTCCATGAGGGCCAAGGAAGGATCCCCCCATCCCCTCGCCCCCGAAAAAGGTACAGGGGAAACTTACCTCCTTTATCAAGGAGTGGCCATGGTTTATGGCTACAAAGTACTTAGCGTATATTGGATATTATTGTTGAATTCTAGTTCTGAGAAGGAAGAACAGTTTTATTTCCATTTTTATTTTACCGAATGATCACTTTCTCAAAGCTGTAGGACAAAATGTGCGAAATGGACAAGGCCACTGTCTCTGTGATTTCTGGTTTTTTCCCGATCCGTTTATTTACCCATGCTTTCTGCTCTCCTGCTTTCCCCCTCACCCTCCCCTTCCTTTCTTTGTAAAGGGTTCTATATTGAGTTTGTCAAAGAAGTCCAGTGAGGCTGAAGTCAGGGGGGCAAGAAAGGGCAGTTAACTAACAGCACTTTATTTCTTTGAAGTTCTTAGTAAGACGTGGGGGTATGAGTGGCTTGAACCCCCTGTCGTGTTGGAGGGCAGTTCGTGGGGTTGAAGTATGGCGTAAGATTTCCCATTGGGGAAAGGAGAATTCCTCTTCCAGGGTGGTGACACATCTTAGCCCAGTGTCCCCATCTGAGGCGTGTCTTCCTTATCCTTCCAGTCAGGGTGCCTCCTACACACAGCGTCCCATCTGTTCCTAAGATCTCCTCTCTTACAAATCATCACTTTTCTCAACCCCTCTTCTACCCAGATCTGCACAAGATTTGCCAGGGTAGACTAAATCAGACATGGAAATATTTCCTGTGTATAGTTCATCTGAGTCTTCTGAAAACGAGAACTCTGGCGGGCAGCCAGTCACTGAAGTTTGGGGCTTGGGCTGGAGATGGGCTGTCAGGCCTTCCGGGCCTTTAGCCCCCCTCTCCGCTAAAACCAGCCTCGCTAAATGGCACAGGAAAAACCCAACTCTCTTTGGGCCTCAATTTCCCCTCTCCTCCCTGAAAGGGAAAGGATGCTCCTTTTTCTTGTCGATTCAGCACTGCCAGCCTTGAAAGTTTAGTCATTGTTGTTGTCTTGGGTGACGTGTGCAAAACTGCAGGAGCTCACTGCCAAAAGAGGAAATTGAGGAGAGCGTGGGGGAGAGGAATGGAAGGAGCAATTCTTTGGTATTCATCCACCCATCCCTGCCTTTCTCTCTTCAACCCCCATGTTTCTGGTTTGGTGAGTCCTTCATACCACCCATAATGCTTTGCATTGGCGCAGGCTGGGAAGGGGGGGTGTATGGGCTCACAAGTTGTTGTTGTTGTTGTTTTTTTGCATGCTTTCTTAATAAAAAAAAAACAAAAAACAAAAATAATGTTTATGGCTTTATCTTCCCTGGTGCTGGTCTCGAATTTCTTTTTTGCCAGAGTAGGGCAAAGGGAAATGTGAAATCATTTGTTTTCTACTGCCCCTCCCCCTCGTTCCCCCACAGGATCTGACTCTGATGTTTTTGGTAATATTGATAAGAAGGGAAGATTAAAAGCATGGCTCTAGCAATTTTTTAAAAATGCTGTTAATTATTGCAAAATATTGTTGGGAGAGGGAGTCCGTCCCGCCTTTCAGCTTGATGTGTGGACTAAACTGCCTTGCTTGCATTCTGGGGTATTTTAAAGATTAAAAATACTACAATTTGAGAGGGACTTGGCTCTCCCTTTGGGACTTCGGGCAAAGCTTACAGGTACTCACCAGAGTTTTACATTGAAAATGAGGGCATTCCAATTCTAGGGATTTCTTCAGAATACATTTCCAAGGGAAACAGAACTCTCAAAAGGAGCCCCGAAATGTCAACTATTGAATAGGTATGCCAACTTGGGATAATTATGCCAAGATCATTCAACCTGGTATCCTCTTCACTAGCCCTAAGAGTTTGAAACTTCTATCCAGGGTCCCATGAGAATGTTGGGGTTTCCAGGAAACTAGCTAATTGTCATTATAGCAAGCCTACGGCTACCCACTATGAGGTTTATTTGCTGTATGTTTAGAGATTATGATATATCCCGAGTGTGAAACAATTAAAAGGATCCATGAATCTCTGAGCCTTGCAAGGAACTGTGGAGAAAGAAAGCATTTATTCACATCAAATATATTAGCAGATTAAACTGGAAAGTAGCATGACAAATCACATCATCTTGGATATCGTTATTGCACAAGTGAGAGCATTCCTAATGATCTGAAAATTTTCCACATAGCACTTTATAACTCATTTGTAGTCCAGACCCTCCCCTCCACCACTTAACAAAGAACAGTACTTTGCAAGTCTAAAACATCTCATTTTCTATGTTTCAGGTTAAATCACTGGGCTCAGATGAAGCTAAGTTGTAGTACAAACCTTAAAATGTAGAGACTTAATATCCATACATAAAACTTCATATACAGAAAAAAATGAGAAGGTGATGGGGTTGGAGAATGCTTTTTTAGAAATGAAAGAAGGGTGGTTGGAATGGATCAACAAAGTAGAAGAAAATGTGTGCTTGTGAACAAATTAAAGGATGATGGTTAATGGATATTGAGATGCTGCATAAACACAAAATATGAAGGTGTTTAGAAAAAATTCTTCTTCCAAAACAAAAAGTCATTTATCATGTACAAAAACTATCATCATAAGGTCATGACTTAGAAATATCATGGCAAATTTCAGAAGGAAAATCTCAGATTGTGGTTTCAAGGGTTATCTCTGGGAAGTGGGAGTGAGAGGAAGGAGAAGCTGGCCAGAGTGGGGCAGGAAACCTCTTAGATTTCATTATGAGTATTGGTTTCTCTTTAAAAAACTGTGTGCATGTATTACATTGATAAAGATTAATTTTAAAAAACCCCAGATACATCTGATAATTTGGGTGTGGAAAATACACACCTACAGTCATGTTTTTAGGAGTTGGATGGGTAACAAGCCCAGAGGGTACTCAGCTATTTTGCAGTGAATTCAAGAATAGTTGCCTCATCTACTCTTTCTCCTTTTGTTTGAAATAAGTTTCTTGGGAAGTAGTGAGATCAAGCGAGTCATTTGTGTGTTATTAGAGGCAAAAGCCTGGAAGAAGATTTTGGGGCAGGAGAGAAGTAAGGGAATTAAGGAGCTTAAGAAAAAGAATGAAAGATAAATGCTTCTATCAATAAGCAGTTAGAGCAAACAAACAGAGGAGCCATATTCCCAGTGACTTACATACCATTTCGTGAGAAAGTTCTTAGGTGCCCTAAGTAGTCTATACAAAATAGATGCTTATTCGGCTATAATGAAGGCAACTCAATTCCTGTGTCCTATATCCAGAAATATTCCAAGTAGCAGGCATCTGGCATTGTACTCTGCTCCCAACTCAGTCTCATAACTCCTTGTTTGTTTGTTTTTAGCATGTTGCACCAACTTTATTCAGAAACAGTACTTTTAGAACTGTTCCTTGTTTTTATAGACTTTTTCTTTTTGCACTTTTTTTTTCATTTAAAGCCATCACTACTGCCATCACCCCAACATCTTTCACTCAGGGAGCACTAGAAGAAATGGTTTTAAATTGAATCTGGAAGGAAATTTAGAAAATATTTGACAATGGAAACATTATTATTTTTTGAAACATCATTTTTAAGCAGACTGCATTCTCATTTATCTCACAGGTGCTTTTGTTTGGGATTGAAATAGACTATCTTTACAGTGATTCCCAAGTTTAGCATTCATCACAAACAAGAGAGCTTGTACAAATACTCTTGAGATCCCACCCCCAGAGATTCGGATTCAGCCAGCCTGCAGGGGGAGGGGCTGGAGAGTTTGTACTTCTGACAACTTTCAAGGTGATGCTCATGCCCCTTGTCTGGGACCACACTTTGAGAACCTCCAGAGGGATTCTTTGACAGTCTCTGCAAGGACCCCCTACTCCCCATCTCTCCCGTCTTTTAAGAAATGTTGCATTTGCCTAAGAACCTCTGCTTAGGTCAATGGCTCCATGTTTTCCTACAACTGTACTGATACTGTTTCTTTCTAAAGAGGTTTTGTTTTGGGGGCAGCTTGTAGAGTGTGTCACATCCTCACCGAAAGCTGCCTCCAGAATTCCCTGCATGGACTGTCTTGCTTTTCTCCTAAAGTCCTTTCCCAGGAGAGCATAGAGGAATGGATTGAAGCAACTATTGGCAGATGCTAGAGCAAGAGACACAAGGTCCCAGGACAACAGAGCTTCCCCAAAGGAAGTGCCTGGGTCAGTAAACAATAAGAGGACTCCAACAATGTGGTACGGAGCCCAGCAGACAAGGAAGACAACCACCACCACCATAGCCATTCTCAAGAGTTTGCTCCGAGACTTGGTGAAGCGGCTCTGACGCAATTTTAAGATAATGAGGCTGTAACAGGCCACCATGATGATAAAGGGCAACAGGAAGCCCACCAGTAGCCTACTGATGGTTATGGCTACCTGGGGTGTTGGCACTTGATGATCATATGCAAATTGGCTGAAATAATCATCCTGGAAACCTTGTGATAGCTCAGATGTGTTTAAGAAATCACTGGAGGCGTTAGAAAAAAACTCTAAATCAGCAGGGAGAAAAGAATCTGAGTTCTCCAGGGGGTGAGTTCGGTGATCTTCAATGGGAAAGTCACTGGAGAGTGTAGCTGAGACTTCAGCAGACTGAAATAAATCATAATGTGGTTGTTGAACAGATAATCTAGCTGAATCCGTAGGGAGTGAGTCTCTAGAAGTTCTTTGAAATTCTTTGGAATGGAGGCCAGTGGTGGCTGCCCAAGGCCGATCCTTGGTTTGCAAAGAGAAGGAATCTAACCTGTCATCCATTTCTCCAGGCGGATCAGCAATGGAGCTGTCAAAAGACCCATTTTCCAGTAGATCAAAGGTGAAGTCTGGATAATCTAATGAGCCATGGTGACCAAAATTGTAGCCACACATACTCTGGTTGTCTATAGTGAACGTTTCCCGATATACAAACACAGGTATGCACATTACCAAAGCCACCACCCAGATAAAACCACAGATAGTGTAGGCTGTTCCCACGTTGCGATGATTCTGGCACCAGATTGGCCTGAGTACCAACAGACAGCGGTCCAGGCTAATGGTGGTCAGCAAGAAGACGCTAGCAAACATGTTGAGGATGATGATGGAGGGGATGAGCTTGCATAGGAACCAGCCGTAGGGCCAGCGTCCTTGGAGAACCAAGTGGACCAGGGAGAAGGGCAGGGAGAGGCAGCAGATGAAGTCAGCCAGGGTGAGATGGAGAAACCAAACTGAATTCACTGTCCGTTGCATCTTTAGGCCAGCTACCCACAGTACCAGCCCATTGCCTGGCAAACCCAGGAGGAAAGTGATGCCGAGGATGGCCATGGAGACAATTACGTGGGGTTCATCCCAGGCCTGTGAGTGTAGGTCAGTTGAATTGGTCTCAGCAGAGAAAGACTCCATTGCTCAAACTTCTGTAAAAATATAAACAAAAATATTAAAACTAAAAAGAAGCATATTCATAGAATTCTAACTTAAAGATGTAGAGCCACAAAGACCTTAACACTGGTTTATTTTATATTCCTTAACTTCACATTGGATTACTCAAAAACATACTCTGTCTTTTGACATACATTGTCTTTCAACAATGTAAAATCTACTGTACTGACATAGAGAACAGACTGGTTGCCAAGGGAAAGGGGAGTATTGGGAGTTTGGGATTAGCAGATGCAAACCAGTATATATAGGATAGTTAAACAACAAGGTCCTACTGTATAGCACATGGAACTGTATCCAATATCCTGTGATAAACCATAATGGAATAGAATATGAAAAGGAAAATGTAAGTGTATAACTGAGTCACTTTGCTTTACAGCAGAAATGAACACAACATGGTAAATCAACTATGTGCTGTGCTAAGTCGCTTCAGTTGTGCATGACTCTTTGCGACCCTATGGACTGTTAGCCGTCCAGGCTTCATCTGTCCATGGGATTCTCCACTGAAGAATATTGGAGTGGGTTGTCATGTCCTCCAGATTGTCATGCCCTCCTCCCAGGAATCTTCCCGACCCAGGAATCAAACCATTGTCCTTAAGTCTCCTGTATAAGCAGGTGGGTTCTTCACCTCTAGCGCCACCTGGGAAGCCCTTGATTTCTTTACCACTCATCATTGCTTTCTTATTTGTTTTTTATGAATATAGCTTGGCTAAAATAGCTTGATTATTACACAAACAAATCATTCATGAAGAAAATTAGAAAACATAAACAAGCAAAAATAAGAAAATAAAAATATTATATACTACTAGTCAATGATTACTTTCAAATATCTTTTTAAGAATATTTTTATTTATTTGGCTATGTCAAGTCTTAGTTGCATGTGGGATCTTTAGTTGCAGCATGTGGGATCTAGTTCCCTGACCAGGAGTTGAACCCAGGCCTCCTGCACTGGGAGGGCAAAGTCTTATCCACTGGACCACCAGGGAGTTCCCACACTTTTAGTATCTTCATTTACATTTTTCTGGATCTTTATTCACATTCATATGTTTGTACTATATGTATATATATTTTTTATTAAGAAAAATTTAGATTACACTGTGCATACTGGTATTTAAATTGTTTTAATTGTGGTGAAATACAGTGGCGCGGTTGGTAAAGAATCCATCTGCAATGCAGGGGATGTGAATTTGATCACTGGGTCAGGAAGGTTCCCCTGGAGGAGGGAACGGCAACCCACTCCAGTATTCTTGCCTGGAGAATCCTATGGACAGAGGAGCCAGGAGAGTTACAGTTGGCCTGCAGTGAGTCAGACATGACCGAGCCACTAAACCACCACCACCACATGTAACAAAACTTACCATCTCAACCATTTTTAAGGGTACAGCTCAGTAGTGTTGGGTTTTTTACATTATTGTACAGTCAATTTCTAGAACTTTCTCATCTTGTAAAGCTGAAATTCTCTATCTTTTAAAAAACAGCTCCTCACTTCCCTTTCTCCGAAGTCCACGGCAATCACCAACCTACTTTTGGTTTCTGTGCGTTTGACCACTCTTAGTTGTTCAGTCGCTCAGTCCTGTATGACTCTTTGCAACCCCATGGACTGCAGCACGCCAGGCCTCCCTGTCCATCACCATCTCCCGGAGCCTCCT
Organism: Neotragus pygmaeus; assembly: GCA_006410875.1. Classification (NCBI taxonomy): domain Eukaryota; kingdom Metazoa; phylum Chordata; class Mammalia; order Artiodactyla; family Bovidae; genus Neotragus; species Neotragus pygmaeus. Next base: position 4,266 of record SJYV01046807.1, on the reverse strand, counting down.
CAAACTCATGTCCATTGAGTTGGTAATGCCATCCAACCTTCTAATCCCCTGTCACCTCCTTCTCTTCCTGCCTTCAATTTTTCCCAGCATCAGGGTCTTTTCCAGTGAATCAGCTCTTTGCATTAGGTGGCCAAAGTATTGGAGCTTCAGCTTCAGCATCAGTCCTTCCAATGAATATTCAGGATTGATTTCATTTAGGATTGACTTGTTTGATCTCCTTGCAGTCCAAGGGGTTCTCAAGAGTCTTCTCCAACCCCACAGTTCAAAAGCATCAATTCTTCGCTGCTCAGCTTTCTTTATGGTCCAACTCTCACATCCATACAATGACTACTGGAAAAACCATAGCTTTGACTAGATGGACCTTTGTCAGCAAAGTAATGTCTCTGCTTTTTAATATGCTCTCTAGGTTGGTCAAAGCAAGCGTCTTTTAAATTTCATGGCTGCAGTCACTGTCCGAAGTGATTTTGAAACCCAAGAAAATATAGTCTGTCACTGTTTCCATTATTTTCCCATCTATTTGCAAGATGTGATGGAATCAGATGCCATAATCTTCAGTTTTTTGAAAGTTGAGTTTTAAATCAGCTTTTTCACTTTCCTCTTTCACTTTCATTAAGAGGTACTTTAATTCCTCTTTTTTATCTGCCATAGGGTGATATCATCTTCATATCTGGGGTTATTGATATTTCTCCCAGAAATTCTGATTCCAGCTTGTGCTTCACCCAGCCCAGCATTTCTCATGATGTACTCTGCATATAAGTTAAATAAGCAGGGTGACAATACACAGCCTTGACGTACTCCATTTCCAATTTGGAACCAGTCTGTTGTTCCATGTCCAGTTCTAACTGCTGCTTCTTGACCTGCATTTAGGAGGCAGGTAATGTGGTCTGGTAGTCCCATCTCTTGAAGAATTTTCCAGTGTCTTGTGATCCACACAGTCAAAGGCTTTAGTATAGTCAATAAAGCAGAAGTAGAGGTTTTTCTGGAATTCTTTTGCATTTTCTATGATCTCAAAGATGTTGGCAATTTGATCTCTGGTTCCTCTGCCTTTTCTAAATCCAGCTTGAATATCTGGAAGTTCTCGGTTCACATACTGTTGAAGCCTAGCTTGAAGGATTTTTGAGCATTACTTTGCAAGCATGTGAAATGAGTGCAATTTTGCTGTAGCCTGAACATTCTTTGGCATTGCTCTTGTTTGAAATTGGAATGAAAACTGACCTTTTCCAGTCCTGTGGCCACTGCTGAGTTTTCCAAATTTGCTGGCATATTGAGTGCAGCACTTTCACAGCATCATGTTTCAGGATTGATTACTCTAGATCCCTTGTATAGATGGAATCCTACAGCATTTTTCTGTTTGTGACTGGCTTATTTCACTTGGCAAAATGTCCTCAAGGTTCATCCATGTTGTAGTGTGTGTTAGAATTCTCTTCTAAGACAATAATATTCCACTGCATGTGTGTACCACATTTTATTTATCCACTCATCTGTCGATGGACATTGGAGTTACTTCCACATTTTAGCTATTGTGGATGCTGTTGCTATGAACTTGGGTGTAAATGCATATTGTTTTATATAAACTGCTTTCTTTGATCACTTTTATCATTTAGCAGTCTCCATATTTACAGTAAGACTTAACTTGACGAATATTCAGACTTTATCCTCCCCCCAATCCCCAAAATATCCCTTATAGCTGATTTGTCAACAGTTGTATCCAGTTAAGGATCCCACTTTGCATAAGGATATTTCTTAAGTCTTTTAAATTAGCAGCTTTTCTTTTTCAAGAATACTGGCTTGTTTTAGGATCTGTTGTTCTCACCAGCTACTTCTTAACCCTTTGTAATTAGTCTTCTATCCCATCACTCTGCTAAAACTGCCTCTAGAGAACAAATACAAGCATCTTTTCCTCTATCTTTATCCTCCACAATATCCCTATTACTTTACACGGGCTTCTCATCACTCTCTTTCTCTTGGCCTCTGTGACATAACACTTCCCTAATTTTCTTTCCTTTCTTTGTTGTTGGCTGTGCTGGTCTTCGCTGAATCATGTGGGCTCTCTGGTTGTGGCTCATGGGCTAGCAGCCCTGTGGCACATGGGATCTTAGTTTTGTGACCAGGGATTAAACTCACCTACCCTGCATTGGAAGNTCCCACCAACAGTGTAAGAGGGTTCCCTTTTCTCCACACCCTCTCCAGTGTTTATTGCTTGTAGACTTTTTGATGCTGGCCATTCTGACTGGTGTGAGATGATACCTCATTGTGGTTTTGATTTTCATTTCTCTGATAATGAGTGACGTTGAGCATCTTTTCATGTGTTTATTAGACATCTGTATGTCTTTGGAGATATGCAAGACATTTAATTTTGATGCTTGGAAAATTTTCAGTTTTCATATTATCTGAAGGGCTACCAAGTAGGGACCATGCTCCCTACACCTAAGTTACCGGAGAACCATGAAAAGTGAAGTCGGTCAGTCATGTCCGACTCTTTGCAACCCCATGGACTGTAGCCTACCAAGCTCCTCTGTCCTTGGGATTTTCCAGGCAATGGTACTGGAGTGGATTGCCATTTCCTTTTCCAAGGGATCTTCCCAAACCAGGGATTGAACCCAGATCTCCCGCGTTGTAGACAGACACCCTCTGAGCCACCAGGGAAGTCCTAAGAGAACCATGGGTCCAGATATTTTTGCTACGATCAGCCACTTTCTCCAGCCTGATTTGAGACCTCACTTGAGACTTGGCCTGCTCTGAAATAGGAAGCATTTTATGATGCTTTTATGATGTTCTGATGATTCCCCAACNCCAGGGAAGTCCTAAGAGAACCATGGGTCCAGATATTTTTGCTACGATCAGCCACTTTCTCCAGCCTGATTTGAGACCTCACTTGAGACTTGGCCTGCTCTGAAATAGGAAGCATTTTATGATGCTTTTATGATGTTCTGATGATTCCCCAACAAGTCCGTTCACTCTCACAGAAGATTGACGTTCTGTCTTTTCCTCCCATGCCTTTCTCACTCAAGAGGTGACGCTCAGGAATGCAAATGCAGTTAATGGCTTCAAAGAGACACTCGCCGAAGGGAAGGGCCTGGAAAGAAGCTGGCCAAGGGCGGCAGGCACCCTTGATGGGAGGGTCCGCCCTGCACTTGATCCTTCCCTTTGCCTGGTTTCAGGCTTTGTCCTTGTAAATGGAGGTGACCTTCCTGGTCTGCTATTCATACATCTGAACAAGCTGAGAAAGGCTGTTGTTTTCTACACCCACGGCTAAGCCTGCATTGTTTAATGAATGAGCAGTTTTACGTCAGACGGTTTACTGAGGGGGCCTGTGCTCACCCCAGCTCTTCAGCCAAGATGCTCAGCGCAAAGCGAGGCGGACGTGCGGCTCAGGCCTCACTGCGTTCATTAGGAAGTGCTCAGCTGGGCCTGTCCTGCCACGATTGAGCTGTCACGATGCTGCCTAGCTAGCTAGATTCCTGGGGACCTTCACTTCCTGGAGGTCAGCCTTCCCAACCTAACACAGGCACTGGCATAAAATAGTAACAGCCCCCACTGACGGAGCGCCCGCCGCCGGCCACGCTCTGTGCTCTGCTCTCTGCTCTTTGCCTGTGATGCCTCTCCTGTTCTTCCTCGCATCCACCCTTGGAGGCAGATCCTAGGAATACCCCCACTTCACAGTTCAAGAAACCGACTCACTGAGAACTTAAGGGGATTGGCCAGAATGTAGGTCCAAGCATGTCCACCCCAGCTTCCCATCCAGGACATGCTGGCCCTCCATCCCCTGCCCTGGCCTTGTGTAGGGAGGGCTGGACTTGCCAGCTGCTGTAGGTGCCTCCTGGTGGATAATGGCAGACTGGGAAGGCAGGGATCCACTAAGTGGGGTGAGGATAAATTAGATTTTGGAATTAAATTATATACACTACTATATATATATTTATATATGTAGTCATTTATTTCAGTTCAGTTCAGGTCAGTCTCTCAGGCATGTCTGACTCTTTGCAACCCCATGGACTGCAGCACACCAGGCCTCCCTGTCGATCACCAAGTCCCAGAGTTTACTCAGACCCATGTCCATTGAGTCAGTGATGCCATCCAGCCATCTCATCCTCTGTCATCCCCTTATCCTCCCGCCTTCATTCTTTCCCAGCATCAGGGTCTTTTCACAATGAGTCAGTTCTTTGCATCATGTGGCCAAAGTATTGGAGTTTCAGGTTCAACATCATTCCTTCCAAAGAACACCCAGGACTGATCTCCTTTAGGATGGACTGGTTGGATCTCCTT
>SJYV01046798.1:0-18827 GCA_006410875.1 Neotragus pygmaeus | reverse complement strand
CCTCCAGTTTTTTCCTTCCTTTTAAAGATAGAAGCTGAGGCCATCAATTGAGACCCTTCTTCTTTCCTAACATAGATGTTTAGTGCTATAAATTTCCCCCTAGCCTTGCTTTAGCTGCATCCCATGACCTTATTATAGATGTTTGTATGATAGTTTCAGTTCCTCTACCTCCTCCCTGAACTTGACACACACACATACATGCATTTGTGATTATAAATTAAATTTTGTCTTCAACAGAGTAGTCTTGTGACACTCTGGCTTCGGGAATTGAGGCCGCATCCCTTCTGAGATATCTTTTCTTTTTGGAAGTTATTTCAGGGTTATCATTGGTCAAAGGCCAATTTTTAATCTAAATGCCTAATTTTGATATTTCTTAGATCAAATATATAGTTTAAAATAAAAATCCTTATGCAATGGGTCCACGATTTAGAGTTTTCAGAGGAGATTATTTCCTCACAGAGACGATGCAGAAACACTACTAACTTTGTCATTTCCCTGCATTTTTTTCCCCTTAATCTACCATTTCACTAAGGATGTAGCCTTTCTAGAGTCCCACATCTTTTGAGTCCCACAGCTTCAATTCCCTGTGTCATGTGAGTCCAAGGTGTGATCAGCTATTTCTTCATGAAAATTAATAATCCAAACTAACTGCTTACTGAGCCTGGAGTTATTCTCTCTTGATTCTCCTCATGTCTGGCTGTTTTTAGTAAGACTTTCTCTTTATCACAAGTTTTCAGCAATTTGATTATCATGTGCCTTTGAAGATTTTATTTTTGTCCCCTTTCCTTAGATATGTTTATAGTTCCTTGGATATGTTTATGAGTGTGAGTTAGTCACTCAGTCGTGTCCAACTCTCTGTGACCTCATGGACTGTAGCCCTCCAGGCTCCTCTGTCCATGGAATTCTCTTGGCAAGAATAGTGGAGTGGCTTGCTATTTCCTCCTCCAGGGGATCTTCTGACCTACAGATTGAACCCACATCTCATGCATTGCAGGCAGACTTCTTTACCATCTGAGCCACTAGGGAAGTCTGGATATGTTTATAGTTTCTGTCAAGTTTGGAAAATATTTAGCTGTTCTATAAAAGTTCTTTCTACTGTTCCTTTTTGTAGGACTCTAATTACACATTTATTATGCTGCTTGGTATTGTCCTTAAGTTCCTAAATACTCTGTTCATTTTTTTCTCTCTGGCTTTCATTTTAGATAGTTTTTATTCCTATGTTTTCAGTTTCATTAATCCTTTCATCTGTAGATACAATCTGCTCTTAATCCTATCTATTGTATTTTTCATCTCAGATATTTTATTTTTCAATTGTAAAAGTTTGATTTGGGTCTCGCCTTTATGTCCTTAAAATGCTATTGCTTTTCTGAACCTTCCTGAACAACCAGAATGTATTTATAGATTATATTCATGAAGACTGCATCAGGAAGATAGAGTTTTTATATATTCTAGCTTCCTTGGCCTCTTTAAACTCTAAAAATCCTATTTTTTTTGTTCTCTCGGAACTCTAAATTCTGTCTTCATGTCTCAGCAATACCTAAGAGTTCTGTTCGTGATCTCCCCCAGGATACAGCCTAAAAATTCACTCAAGTGGTAGGCTAGTGCATTAGTAGGGTTCACCTCATTTACCTTTCTTGAAAATTGCTATTGTATATTACTTAGAGTTCAGTGTCCACACTAAGAAGGCAACGGCACCGTATTCCAGTACACTTGCCTGGAACATCCCAGGGACAGAGGAGCCTAGTGAGTTGCAGTCCATGGGGTCTCAAAGAGTTGGACACGACTGAGCAACTTCACTTTCACTTTTCACTTTCATGCACTGGAGATGGAAATGGCAACCTACTCCAGTGTTCTTGCCTGGAGAATCCCAGAATCACAGGAGCCTGGTGGGCTGCTGTCTATGGGGTCACACAGCATCGGACACAACTGAAGCAACTTAGCAGCAGCAGCAGTGTTTACAACTAGTTATTTTATATTTTTTATCTGCTTTTCTGGTTGTTTAGGATGGGATAGTATATATGGTCTCTGTTCTCTCATGGCCAAAAATGCTTTTTGTTTTTGGGGGGTTTTCTTAATTAAGATAATTGTGATCATTAAGTTAGAGCAGATATTCTGTACTTTGGTTAAGTAGCATACAAATATTTTTTCTGTATACTATAAGCAGAATATATGGTGGGAGAATATAAATTTTCACTTATATTGTTTCAAAGATTTATTTAAGGAGGCTTGCTTTCTATTTTTAGAGGCAAAACGGACAACTCGGTTTTTAAGTGGCATTATCAACTTTATTCACTTCCGAGAAGCATGCCGTGAGACATATATGGAATTTCTTTGGCAATATGTAAGATTCAGATGTATTTTGGGGATCATATACCAGTTCAGTAACATCATTTATGCACCAATAATGTCTTGAAATGATTGTTACAGATAACTAATTTTTTATGGCCATTAGAATCAAATTTACATATTACATATATATGAAATTTCAAATTTAGTAAGCTTATCTTAGAATGAGATTTTCTTTTATATTTGGTATCATTAGGGAGAGGCTGGGTTTTTTATTTAAATTTTGTACCAGAGACTCCTTTTCCTTTATTAGGAAATGAAGGGGAAGACAATAGTGATAATTCAATTCTTTTTCTTTAGAGTTTAATAGATAGTGTAATGTTCTTTAAATAATTGAGAAATTTGTAGTTTATATTTGCTTTCTCAATAATGGCCTAATTAGGTGTTTTGTTCTGTTCATCTACTTGTTCAGCATTGCATTATAAGAATCAAGTAAATCACTTTAAACTCCTTTTACCAACAATTTAGATAATTTGGAAAGATTTTGGGTCATCTGTGTGATTTCTTCCCATCTGCCCTTAGTTTGGGGTACCATACTATTAGAAAAGCACATGGGTGACACCAGAGAATTAGTACTTAAACAAGTGAGCTACATAGATAAATATTTCCTTGTACAAATAATGATCCACCTATACCACCTAAACATCAAATACTCTCCAAAGCATACAGATGTGTGTGCCAACACACACTAACACACAGTTTTGCTTGGCTAATTTCTCATTTTTTCTAAGATATGGCTCAGAGTTCTATCATTTCTGTGAACTCTCTGTGATATTACTTCCCAGACATTACCCAAATTGGGTTGAGTGTCATTATATTCAGTCCTATGACAAGTTGTATAGTTTTATATTTATTTTTCTGATTCATTAAAGAGACTGAACTATGTAAGTCCAGGACTACAAGTTAGTCTTCTTGGGAATTATTCCTGGTACCTACTAGCACCATGATTAACTGTGATGGTAAGAACTCAACATGATAAGAATTCAACATTTGTATGTTGAATAAGTAAAGAAATTCCTAACTCATTGTCATAGATGCCTAATTCTTTCTTAAATTTCTTAATTCTAATGGTGAAAGTTGTAGAGTGTGCAAGTACTGGTAGATATTTTTTTAAACACATCACCGATTATGTTGAAAAATGTTAATATTAAATTGTTGAAATTGCTTTAATAGAAATCTTCTGTGGACAAAATGCAGCAGTTAAATACTGCACACCAGGAGGCATTAATGAAATTGGAGAGACTTGAGTAAGTAGGAAATTTGCAAATAAAATGCAATTTCAAAATGCAAAATGAAGGTAAAGAGTATTTTACATTCTACAGTCTACTTCATCTCTTTTATCTTCCTTCCTAAATAGAGTATTTAAGTTGGCCTTTTTTGAAGAAGAAAAACTAGGGTGTGCTTCCTTTAACTCTTAATATACACAATGTATTCTTTTATTTCTTTTTTTGTTGTTAGCGCTTTAGCTGGACATTTTTAGAGCCATTAAGTAACTCTCCTAAATTATATCTAGTGGTATTTATAAATCTTATATGTAAGCAGTAACTGACAGGATTCTCTTTCTTCCTTCAGATCAGTTAATTCTTTAAATTTTTTATTCCTTCAATGGAGCTTTACTGTTTGGTTTGGTTTGTTTTGACTTAAAGGTCAGATAGGAGAAGAGATCATTCAAGGGTTATAATTTCTTGGCTTTATATATATTGATTTTGAACAAAAGGATTTTTTTATCCCTTCTAATATGTTGATGTTCTGGGTTTTTCTGTTTCAGTTAAAAACTTTGTTTTTAGCCTGCTCTGGTATAAATTGCCTTTAGAGATAGCCCATTTTCTTCTCCAGGGGATCCTCCCCATCCAGGCATCGAACCCGGGTCTCCTGCATTGTAGGCAGATGCTTTACCATCTGAGCCACCAGTAAAGTTAGAGACAGCAGTAAACTGAAAAGACTGGGAGTAGGAGGCAAATAATAAAATTTAAGATGGCAGATTTGTACAGTGTTCAAATATCAACAACCTCAGATATGAAGATAATATGACTATAATGGCAGAAAGTGAAGAAGAACTAAAGAGCCTGTTGACAAGGGTGAAAGAGGAAAGTGAAAAAGCTGGCTTAAAACTCAACATTTAAAACAGATCATGGGATCTGACCCCATCATTTGATTTCAAATAAAAAAGGAAAAGTGGAAGCAATGACAGACTTTATTTTCTTGGGTTCCAAAATCACTGAATGGTGACTGCAGTCATGAAATTAAAAGAAGTTTGTTCCTTAGAAGGAAAGCTATGACAAACTAGACAGAGTATTAAAAAACATAGACATCACTTTGCCGAGAAATGTTTGTAAAGTCAAAGCTGTGTTTTTTCCAGTAGTCATGTATGAATGTGAGAGTTGGGCCATAAAGAAGGCTGAGCACCGAAGAATTGATGCTTTCAAATTATGGTGCTAGAGAAGACTCTTGAGAGTTCATTGGACTGCAAAGAGATCAAACGAGTCAATCCTAAAGGAAATCAACCCCAAATATTCATTGGAATGACTGAAGCTGAAGTTCCAACACTTTGGTCACATGATGCAGAGTCAACTCATTGAAAGACTGATGCTGGGAAAGATTGAAGCAAAAGGAGAAGGGAGTGGTAGAGAATGAGATGGTTAGCATCACGGACTCAATGGACATGAATTTGAGCAAACTCCAAGAGACAGAAGAGAACAGAGGAGCCTGGCTTTCTACAGTCCAGGGGCTCCCAAAGAATTGGACATGACTTAATGACTGAACAACAACAAAATTTATGATAAACCAAGTCAAAAGAGAAATGGCAAACTGGAAGTGAAATTTGGAACATTTGCAGCAAAGTGTTTCAGTCTCTAATAATGCTCATGTAGTATTCCTAAAATGCAAAGAACTACAAACTAATGGGAAAATATAATTTTTTAAATGGGCAAGGAATTTACAGAGGATTAAGTGCAAATGCTAATTTAAAATATGTAAAAATCATTAAACTCAATAGCACTCAAGGAAATGAAAATCAGAGTAACAATTCTATACCACATATCACATATCAAAAACTAAAGTTGAGAGCATTCATATGGACGAGACTAGAACATGTGAAAGTGCTCTTAGGAAGGATTTGTGGAGCAAAACAAATGGATGATACAGTAGAGATGTGAGGAAGTGAGAGCCAGAGAAAGATGGAATCAGCACTAAAATTAGGAGTGGAGTTAGGGTAGATGTGTATGCAGATGAGTCCGTACATAGATTGGTGGCAGAAATTTAAAAGAGCTCATCTGATTTTTATTTTTGCTGGATAGTAGCGTCCAGGTCATGAATTTTAAATTGTCATGTGGAAGGATGAGAATTCAGAAACACGAAAGCAGATAGTTTTTTTCCTTTAAGTTGTTGAAGAGCAGAGACCTTTTTTGGACTTTCTAGGTTAAGAACTTGATACATCTTATTTTAACTTATTTTGTTGTGTTCAGTTCTGTTCCAGTTGAAGAGCAGGCAGAGTTCAAGCAGCTTTCAGATGATATTCAGGAACTGCAGCAATCACTGAATCAAGAGTTTCGTCAAAAAACGGTATCTAAGCATGGCACCCAAACCCGGTGCCCGGGTATCCAGCCTGGAGGGATTGAGTGAAGAGGGAAATGAGAGGAAGGTTTGGGATGGAGGGGCACATGTATACCTATGGCTGATGCAGACTGTTGTGTGGCAAAAACCATCACAATATTGTACAGTAATTATCCTCCAATTAATAAATAAATATATATATATTTACATATATAAAAAATAATAAATAAAAATGGTGTCTATTGTTAGACACCTTAAATCTTTTTCAAAAGCTTTTTGTATTTGTGATGTGGAGGAGCCAACAGCACATTACTTTCAGTTACTAAACAAATAGGATATATTTCTGTGTCCATTTGTTCACCTTACAATGAATATATATTTCTGTTGTCCAGGTCAACAGAATTTTAATTATTGATGGTGTTAAGGGTATATGCTATCTTGTTGACTAGAATTAAGATTGTTTTCTGTATCTAATCCTAATGTTTCTAAATTGTGCACTGAGGCACCCTGGGTGCTACAGCAAGCCCTCAAGAGTGCTTCAGGATGTTTTAAATTTTAAAGGAAAACAACATTCAGCATCTGTCATACACTGCTTGAATATCTAGCTCAAGGCGGTTCACAGTTTCAACATGAACTCATGTTACCTTCCTTTCATTTCTTTTGAACCTGGGTTTTTGGCTTTTGCCATAATAAAAAGCAAGTGCTGTGTGAATATTATCATGCAATAGGAAATGATAATTGCCTGTGACCCATGATTCTAAGATATGTTCTGTACTCAGTTTTTACAGTATACAATACCCACCCAATTTGGAAGAGCTGTTTAAGAATAAAATAAAAATAGTATTTTTCTTTCTTTCTTTCTTTCCAATTTGCATGTATTACTTTTTCAAGGGGCTACTAAGTTGTTAGGACATAAATACTCAGTTATTTGAATTTAATGACCCAATAAAGGATTTGTTAGGGGTTTATTATGGCCTTAGGGTCATAATGAACAGAGAAAGTTTGAGAATATCTGGTCTAATCTGTTTAATTCCTCTACTTTCTGACTTCTGTGTTGTAAAAAAGCATTGACTAAATTTAAATCTGTTTGAATCACTGGAAAATAGTTGTTTGCTTTTTTCCCTAGATAGTGCTGCAAGAGGGAAATTCACAAAAGAAATCAGATATTTCAGAGAAAACCAAGCGTTTGGTAAGGATCTTTTCATTTAACTAGCATTTAAGGTTTGAATCTTGTGTGTAGGAGTATTTTACCTGTGCGTTATTATTAAATGTTTCTCTCTTTCTTCCCTTTAAGTGAAGCTAATTTAACTTTTTCCAATAGAATAGATGACTATTGTTTTAAAAAATACAGAAACACAGAAATGTATGACAAAAGTGAAAATCACCTGCAAATTCACCACACAATCAGATACACGTCACAGATTACATTTCTCTAAGCAAATATACATATATGTATGTAATTTTACATAAATGATATTATACTCTATGTCACTCAAACCTGCTTTTTTTCACTTTATAGTATAAATAGTTATCATATCTGTATAGATCCCCATTATTTTGATAACTGCACCTTAGTGTCGATCCTGTGTCCTATTGATAGACATTCACATTGCTTCTAACTTTTTGCTATTGAACAATAGCATATGTGTGCTACACACCTATACATATACAAATATATTTGCCCACCAGGCTGCTTTTTTATCTTAGTAGATTCCTAAATATATGGTTTTGGGGCTAAAGAGAATTACACTTAAATTTAGCCCACATTGCCAAACTGACTTCTAAAAAGATATCAGTATAGAATATGAGAGTATTCCTTTCTCTGCATCGTTGTCAAAATTGGATATTTTTATGTTTTTCTTTTATTTTTAATCTGTGTCATTCTTACAGAGGAATAAACGTCTCATCTTCATTTTGATTTTTTTGATTTTCAGTTATTTAGATCACCTTATTCAGAGGTTTGTTATTATTTACTTTGTGAATTACCTGTTTATGTTCCTTTTTAATTTCACTTTTTTTTAAACCTCCATGAGTATAGGGATTTTAACTCTATTTGTCTTTCAAATTCATCATTTTTTCCTATTAGAAAGTTCATGTTTTTATGTAGTAAAATTGATAGACATAGGCTTCTACATTTGGGTTTAATTCTATGTATAGAAAGGCCTATCTCATTCCTCATTTTTTTAATCCCATATTTTCTCATTGTACTTTTATGATTTCCCTATTATTTTGATACTTGTATTTTATAAATATCTAAAACTTACTTTAATATAAATATTCCTTATTTTTCAATCACTCTTTTTATTGCCAGATGTTTTTATCAGAGTAGCATTGACTGTGGTTCAATTTTATTCATTTCTCTGTCCCATTTAAATCTATATTAAAATAAAATCACTTTGTAGTTATATATAATATCAAATATTAGAGTTTTTGTGAAGGGACTAAAAGTGATAAAGAGTCAGTGTTAATGTAAGGAAAATGACCTTTAATTTCATAGGGTATTAAAAGAGTAGATAATGTGGTGGTATGCTAAATTCTAATAATAAAATAACAAATATATTGTTTCAGACATTGTTTTGGCTTCTGAGTTAGTTGATGAAAAAGTGAGAACTTTAAAAAATTTTTTTAGTTAAAAATTATTTAGACCAATTATACAAGTGATACAGTAATACATTCCTGTTGTAAATATATATATATGGAGTACCTCAGTGCTATCTCAATGCTATTACTGTCTTTGGGTTGTGGGAGAGCAAAAATAACTGTTCATAACCCCAGGTTGCTCAGTTAATTCAGAGACACACATTAAATACATAATTATAATTATCATGTACATGATTATACTGTTTATAGAAAGAATACAGATTAGGTAGGAACAGGATTTTCAAAGGTCAATGGAAATTCATTTGCAGTAAAGGAATCGAATGGCAGTATTCCGAGATCAGAGAGAGATCACTTTAATTGTTCAGACATAAGGCAGACTGGAATTACCAGATTGTAGGGTATAGTAGGAAGCTGGTGGAAGATGACACTGATACAGGAGGGTAAGAGCTACATGATGTTGTACAAGGGAGCCTGATCTCTGGCCTGTAGACAGATGTGAGCCGTCAAGCGGGAAAGTGATATGGTCAGAATTTAATATGTTGTTCTAACTACAAAAAAAACAGCCAGTTTTCTTTTTTCTTTGCCATTATTATAGTGGCAAATCACTAGTTTCATTATTATATCTAATATATTTAAATGTTTTTTCAACAGAATGAACTAAAATTGTCAGTGGTTTCTTTGAAAGAAATACAAGAGAATTTGAAAACAAAAATTGTGGATTCTCCAGAGAAAGTTAAGAATTATAAAGAAAAAATGAAAGATACAGTCCAGAAGCTTAAAAATTCCAGAGTGAGTTTTCTTTTTATTTTAATGCTTTTCTGTCCCTCTATTTTTTAACAACTCTTGTTTAATCATGTGTTAATTTTCTAATTTCCAAATTATCTATACATCTCTCCCTCTTAGACTTTTTGCCCTTGCTTCTCTAACTTTTAGCTCTTCTCTAAAGTGGATATAAGAAAAGAAGTATAATTTCAAGACTTTTTAATTATGCAGCAAATTTTTTTTGCCCTGAGTGATCAAAAGCAGAAGTAATTTGTCCTCATAAGACTTAGTCGCTATATCTTAAGGGAGAATGGTGTTGTAATCAGTTATATAATTTTAATTATAATATAGTTATAATTATATTATTATATTTATATGGTATGTTTATAATGATATATAATTATACTTATATTATTATAGTTATATAATTTTACATTATATAATTTTATAATCAGTTATATAGTAGTTATATAATAATAGTTATATAATAAGTTATATACTATGAAAAAGTATAGGATATGCATGTATGGAGGCAGGAGGGATATGGGAATTCTGTACCTTCTGCTTAATTTTGCAGTGTACCTAAAACTGCTCTAAAAACAGCATTGTTGTTGTGTTTTTTAAGCACCAAAAAGAGAAACAAATAAATAATAAATAGCATAGGGTGCTTCAAAAAAAGCATAATGAGAGTATTCTAGTCAAAGAAGACAGTATGATGTATAAGAAGGAGAATGGTGTGAGATGATGATGGACAAATAGGCCACGGGCAGGTTTTTCAGGATGCTGGATTTTACCATAAGAGTAGGAATCCACCATTGGCTAATTTATGAATCAGAGATGTTGGAACATGGTATGGTTTATGTTTAAAAAAGATTATGAGCCACAGTGGGAGGTAGATTTAGGAGGGGGTAGAAGTAGAAGTGGGTAGACAATTTAGCATCCTTTATGTAACATCCTTTATGAGGAAAGGTTTTAGAACTATTAATTGAAAAAAAAGTTTCTGGTTTCTGAATTTGTTATTTAAGTCATTTCTGGTAATTGAGAATTATCAAATGAGAATAGACAAAGATTAATAGAACAGTAGTGAGAGCCCAGAAATAGATCTGAGTATTTGAGGTCTATTTATTTAATAAGCAATTTTGGTTCAGTTGGCTGTTCATCTAGAAGAAAAGTAAGTTGGGTCTGTACCTTGTACCATTTACAAAGATAAATTCTAATTGGATTGGAAATTTAACAGTTTTAGGTGAACATTGATATTATCTTGGATAGAATTTTAAAATTAAGATCGAAAACCCAAAAGCTGCAGAAAAAAAGTAGACCTGTGAAACATATATATAATGCATATGATAGGTAAAGGGATTATATCCATGATATAGACAAAAAGAGTATTTACAAATTAGTAGGAAAAAGACAGCTTAATGGAAAAATGAGCAGTGCTATGATTAAGCATTTCACTGAAGACAAAATCCAACTGGTTAATAAAGTGGGAAGAAGAGGTAGACTCAGAAAGAAGCCTTTGTATTATTGCAGTGCTTGTGGTAAACACGTGCTCATTTCCTAATTTTAGAAGAAGAATTAATCGTTTTGAAAGAATTACATGTAGTAATAGTTATACAAATGAATAGTAAGATTGTAATTGGTAATATAATTGCCCAGGAGTAATTGGGAGTAGTTTGAGTATTAGCAGAAATGAACTCTTTTAAAATCATTACAAATAACCTTTGGAAGGTACTTCAATGAGTGGTTTAGTAAAATTATGGTATGTTTTCTTTGTTCAAGGATATTTAACAATTAGGAAGCCTAATTATATGTGCTTAGACACATGTCAGTAATATTGCTTTGTTACTGACCTAGAAACTTAATTGTTCTTTGCTCTTAAGCTTTCAGTATTAAATACAGAAATTAAGAGCAAACAAATTGACATTATTACAGTTTCATAAAGGAAAGTATCAAACCAGTATCTGTGTTTTTTTTTTTCTTTCAAAGCAAGAAGTAATGGAAAAATATGAAATCTATCGAGACTCTGTTGACTGCCTGCCTTCATGTCAGCTGGAAGTGCAGTTATATCAAAAGAAAATACAGGACCTTGCAGATAATAGAGAAAAATTAACCACTATCTTAAAGGAGGTTTGTATTGTGTGGAATTTTTATGCCTTTTTATTATGTAATAATTTACTGTAGTCCCTCGGATTTGCTTTTACTTTCTATTGCTACTTTCTTACCAAAAAGCAGGATCATTCTACAGTATAATAGATGTGGCAATGTATACTCAGGAATAAAACACTATTCTTTTTAAACATAGCAGTAGTAGACCCATTGTTACCTTCAGATGAAATGAATAATTAATTAACATAGCGTATTGCCATGTATATTTTGGGGAAAAGTCATGGAATTTTAAACTCGTTCTGACAGTTGGAAATGATCTTCTAGACAGTAAGCATAAAGTCCCAGCTTACTGCCTAACACTGTAGCTAGGATATATAAAGAGATTTAAGGTTCATGATACAGACCCTGCCCTGAGTAATGATGGACTGCTAATGCCAACATTTTCAGTTTCTCAGGCTAGAAACTTGAAAATCCTTTTCACTTCATTATCCCAATCCAGACTGTCCCCAGGATCACTAACATAGATTACGATGAAAGATTTCTCTTTTCAGGGAAGAAGGGGCTGGAAGGTGAGACTGTCTTGGATATTCTTTCCTGATTACATACTTCCCTTATCTCTCATCAAGAGTCAGCCAAAAAAAAGCGCCCGGGGAGGGGGGTGGGGGAAGATTGAGATCTACTGCTTTAAATTGTTTCTAGGGTCCACCCTTTTCTCTTTATTCCTGCTCCTTTAATTCAGACCCTTTCCCCCTGAAAGCTAGCCTGTTGGCTGATCTTGATATGTTCCTCTGTTCTGGCCCTTGCTGATAAAATGACGTGATAAACAAACCTCTCTAGGTATCACATTCTTTCTCAGTATCCCTAGGGCCTTCCTGTTGTCTTTTGTTGAGTCTGCATTCTTGTGCTGGGCTTTCAGTGTTTAAACAGTTTTATCACATTTTGAAATTGTATTTTATTACAGCTCATCCTTGAAGACAGTCCTTTGTAAATTCTAATTTGTAGTATTGACTTTAAATATCTCATAAAATACAGAGCCTGAACTTGGAGGACCAAATTGAGAGTGATGAGTCAGAATTGAAGAAATTGAAGACTGAAGAAAACTCCTTTAAAAGACTGATGATTGCGAAGAAGGAAAAACTTGCCACAGCACAGTTCAGAATAAATAAGAAGCATGAGGATGTCAAGCAGTACAAACGCACAGTGATTGAGTATGAACTTATTTTCAATTTAATGTATTAGAAAGTGATTAGAAAAGCCTAATTCATTTTATTTTCCTTAAGATTCCAAACCTCCTATAATTTCAAAAAGGTATTCTACCTTTGGGTGACTAAAGCAGTTGTGACTCATAATGCTGCCACATCTAAATGTATAGAGATGTTTTAGGTATTAGTTTTTTAGTTTATTTTCCTGATAATCACAATTCTAAATCCTTTGCATAATTTGTTAGAAGGGTCTAGTGCTATTGCTTATTTCAGTACATTTCAGAGCCAGCTCTCCAGTTGTATTAGAATAAATCAACTGCTACTACTACTGCTAAGTCACTTCAGCCGTGTCCAACTCTGTGCGACCCCATAGATGGCAGCCTGCCAGGCTCCCCTGTCCCTGGGATTCTCCAGGCAAGAACTGGAGTGGGTTGCCATTTCCTTCTCCAGTGCATGAAAGTGAAGTCATTTAGTCGTATGTGACTCTCCACGACCCCATGGACTGCAGCCTACCAGGGATTTTCTAGGCAAGAATACTGGAGTGGTGTGCCATTGCCTTCTCTGAGAATAAATCAACTAGTTCATGTTGTTGTTCAGCTAGTCTAGAGTATTATAGCATATTTTGAGAAAAAGTCTTCCATTTTTATTTAAGTACCAAGTACTTTGCAAGAATTTTGTCACCGTGGTTGTTAGCTGGTATGTTTGGATGTTTCATTGGTAGAATCTTCTTCCCATCAGTTCTAAAAATGTATTTTTAGAATAAATGCCCCAGATACGTCTATGAGATGACACTATTTCAGTTTGTAAAAGGTATATTAGGATGGTCTGAAGATTTCCTTTCCTCTTCCTCATGCAGATGAAGAAAAAGGGCAGAACCTGAGGGTTTTAATTTGTCACTTACTTTGCAGGAAAGTTGTATTAATTCACACTCCCACCAACAGTCATGAGTGAGTGCAGCTGGGAGAGGTGACTTAAAAAATCTCATTTTTAAATAACAGCGTTGTGTGGAAGAGCTTACTCTTCCTGATTATAGCACCACCTTGTGATTCTCATCTGCTTGCTTTTAAATCTTGAGATGTAGGTGTGTCAGCCGAATATTGATAGATAATCTCTTTGGAATCAAAATTACAGTTAAATGTTTGACTGTTTAAATGCTTAAGTGGAATTATAATTTCACCTGTCTCTCTTTTCCTTTAGAGACTGTAATAAAGTTCAAGAAAAAAGAGGTGCTGTCTATGAGCGAGTAACCACAATTAATCAAGAAATCCAAAAAATTAAATTTGGAATTCAACAACTAAAAGATGCTGCTGAAAGGGAGAAACTGAAGTCTCAGGTGAGTATATGTTCATAAGAAATAATTTCAGATAATCTCATGGGTTTAAAATGTAAATGATGTCACCCTCATTTCGAAGATTTTGTCAGTTCTTCAGAGTAACCATTGGCCCCTCAGGTCTGTTGCTCTTGTTTCCATTCGTAGTATCTTTTCCATTGCCCTGGGACAGTCTGCATGTGTATCTCCTCACGCCTTTTCCTTGCTCACCTTTTTTCCCTGTCAGCATCTAGAGTCGTGCTTTGCAGTAAGAGGAGGTGCTCCGTAAAGTTTCTGAATGTTTTTGATAAACTAACTTAGATGGTGACTTAAAGTAAAGTCTTCCAAAAAATTTTTGTATCTTTTTTCTGATAAAAGAGTCTCAAAAGTGTTTCTTAGGATCAGTTTAGATGTATTTGAATTGTTACCTGAAACAAAGTAGCTTAGGTCTGTTCCTGTAGTTTGAGATTTTTTAATGATAATTTTATCACAATTACCAAGTTACTTTGCCTGTTTCAAGTATATTTATTTTATTGTTTCATAAACAGTCTCAAGTTTAATGTGGACAGGCGTCTTCTGCATTTTTATCTTCCAGAATATCAGTACAGCGCCACACGTGTTCCCTGCTTCTGTTTTTCCTTGACTGCCAAAGACCCAAAGAAGTCGTCTACCCCTACTCTGTTTATCACATTGTCATTCTCTCTTTAACCTTTAAAGTTTGTCCCGTAGCCTCAAGATGGTCCCAAACTGCTCTACCAGGAGTCACTAAAAATAGCCCTTTATCATGTAAAATCCCTTGGCCTCTTTTTTTTTTCATTTTGCTTCATCTTGCCTACATTGATATCCTACAACCTCTGAAACCTGAAAGATATTTAAACATGCTGTCATTACCTTTCACCATTTACATTTAATTTGCAAGGATTCTTAATACTAAAAGAATCACAGTAAACAATCCCCTCACCTGTTCTCAGGAATCTTTATTCTCTGAAACATTAAATTGTTAGGATGTGCAAATGTAAGTTTATATATACAGCTGAGAATTATCTCAGGGCTGCTTTAAAAGGAAAGAAATAAAGAAAAAGAAAGTAGTTGGGTTTCCTCTTCCATGGTCTGTCCAGTACACTGTCCTGAGTTTTTTCTTCCTTTTTACACTCCAATTACTTTTCTTTTACATTCCAACTACTTTCCTTCAACTGGATATTTGCCAATCCTTTCACCCTCAGTTTATCTCTGGAATGGGGATTAGAAAAACCTTATTTAATCCTACTTCTTAACCAAATGTATGAGCAGATTTATTATCACCTTGTCAGATATAATTAATGAACCAGTTACTAATGTAAGTACCTTTTGTCTGTGATCATAAAAGGTGCCTGTCCCTGCTTTAAATTCCTTTTAGTTTTGTGCATATATGTCTCACCAATAATATTTTAAGTTTCTTAACAATAGTGATCAAGTTTTTTACCTTAGTATGTCATGCCAAACCATGCCTAGAATGGTGCCTTATATTGTAGTATGCTTTCCATAAATATCTGTAACATGCTGTTTCTTAAAACTAGCAGTGTATTAGAATACAATAAAGAATTCAAAAAAAATTAAAGTTGAGCAACCCCTCATCCAAATATATTGAATCAGAACCATCAGCAGTGGGGCCCGTGAACCTAAATTTTTTAGCATAACTCTTGAGAACCACTGATGTATTCTGCTTCATTGTTGCAGTATTACAAAGCTCATCACCAGGCAAGCTGTTCTACTAGGACAGCTTTAGTTATTAAAATGTTAACTCTTGTTTTGAGTTTAAAATTTTTCATTTCTGTACTCTAGTGGACCAAGATCACCTCTCTGGAACAAGTCTGTACCCTCTTCTACTTAATAAAATTGTGCTTAAGGTATTTGAGGATAAAGATCGTGGGTTCTTTCAGCCTTCTCATCAGGCTAATTAGTACTCGTTTTCCAGCCACTCTTTATATAGTTTAATTTCCATTGTGTTTACTGTTCTCTGCTCTGTTTCCTGCTTTTTTTATTCTGCTTAATATGTAAAGTTCAGTACTGGACGTAGTCTTCCAAGTAATGGTGTCACCAACCACAGAGCACAATGCTTTTGTTAAATGAATCATAATATCAAGTTGAATTTTTAGCAGCAACAAAACTTTCGAAGCAGTTAGTTGTTCAACTTTTAAGTTGTTCTACCTTGACCCAGATGATATTGTCATATCCATCTGTTCCAAAATAGCTTGGGAGAATCTCTGTCCTGTGATGACACTGAGACACATTTTGTCAAAAAGAAAAAACCCTTTAGCTTACTTTATAATCATCTTTCACGAAAAGGAAAGAAGGATGTGTTAAAATTGCCAAATTTTTCTTTTTGTAATTTTGTTGGCTCCTAATGATCTTTCTTTTCCATAGATATTTCATCACTTCTAGCTTCGATTGTCATCTTTATTTATAAAGCTTTCAAAAATCTATTTTTCCTATTCTGTCCACCTCAACTCTACTCCTTATTTTAGCTGCCTGATGGATATTTTCAGTGGATAAGCTTATCATTACAAAATAACATTTATGAAATTTAACATCTTTCAATGTCTTTCCTCTTCCTCACCCTCACTTTCTTCTTCCCCCTCTGCCTCTGTCTCCTTCCCCTTCCCTTGCCCTCTCTTTTTCATTTAGTTTCCTCATATTCTTCAGTGGCATCATCATTTTCAAAATATCACAGAGAGTTGCAGTTTTGGATTTTCTTTAGATAATCCTGATATCCAAACAGTCACCAAGTTAATGTCATGACTTGTAAAAACTCATTGATAACTATTCATAACAACTGTTTTATAATCATATTTCTATTACATAATTTTCTAATATTCATGAATTACAGCAAAAACTTGCTAAATTTATTCCTTAAGATTCTCCTGCATCAAATCTGCCCTGAATCCTAAGTATGGCCAAATTATTCCTGTTAAAATATCAGTCTTATTGCTACACTTTCTTGTTTAAAACCCAAATTCCCTGTTTTCCTGTAGTTATTCCTACATTTAGTCGACCATTCAGCAAATGGTCTATATACCTACAAGATTGTTGTTGTTCAGTTATTAAATTGTGTCTGACTCTTTGTGGCCCTATGGACTATAGCTCACCAGGCTCCTCTGTCCGTGAACTTCTCTAGACAAGAGTACTGGAGTGGGTAGTCATTCCCTTCTTTGAGGATCTTCCTGATCCAGGGATCAAACCTGGGTCTCCTGCATTGCAGGTGGATGCTTTACCATCTGAGCCACCAGGGAAACCCCATATCTCCTGGAGTTTCCTCAAATTCATGTCCATTGAGTTGGAGATGCTATCTAACCATCGTATCTTCTGCTGCTGGCTTCTTCTTTTGCCTTGAATCTTTCCCAGGATCAGATTCCTTTCCAATGAGTCAGCTCTTTGCATCACATGGCCAAAGTGTTGGAGCTGCAGTTTCAGTTGTTCCAATGAATTTTCGGGGTTGATTTTCTTTAGAATTGACTGGTTTGATCTCCTTGCAGTCCAGTGGACTCTCAAGTCTTCTCCATCACCACAATTTGAATGCATCAGTTCTTTAGCACTTAGCCTTCCTTATAGTCCACCTCTCACATCCGTACATGGCTACTGGAAAAACCATAGCTTGGACTAGGCAGATCTTTGTCAGCCAAGTGACATCTCTGCATTTTAATATGCTGTTTAGTTTGTCATAGCTTTCTTCCAAGGAGCAAATGTCTTAATTTCATGGCTGCATTCACCATTTGCAGTGATTTGAAACCCAAGAAAATAAAATTTGTTGCTGCTTCCACCTTTTCCCCTTCTATTTGCCATAAAGTGTTGGGACCAGATGCCATAATCTTAGTTTTTTTGATGTTGATTTTCAAGTCAGCTTTTTTATTCTCCTCCCTTGTCTAGAGGCTCTTTAGTTCCTCTTAACATTCTGCCATTAGAGTGGTATCATCTTCATGTCTGAGATTGTTGATATTCTCCCAGCAGTCTTTATTCCAGCTTGTGATTCTTTCAGCTCAGCATTTTTCATGATGTTATCTGCATAAGTTAAATAAGCAAGATGACAATATACAACCTTAACTTGAGTAATTTTGAACCAGTCAGTTGTTTCATGTCTGGTTTTAACTATGGCTTCTTAACCTGCAGAAAAGTTTCTCAGGAGGCAGGTAAGGAGATCTGGTATTCCCATTTCTAAGAATTATCAACAGTTTGTTGTGATCTACAAAGACAAATGAAGCCGAAATAGGTGTTTTTTTTTTTCTGAAAAACTCTGTTACTTCCTCCCTGAACCAACAGATGTCACAATTTGATCTCTGATGCTCTGCCTTTCCTAAACCTAGTTTGTACATCTGGAAGTTCTCTGTTCACATACTGCAGACTCCTCACTTGAAGGATCTTGAGCATAACCTTGCTAGCATGTGAAATAAGCGTAATTGTACAATAGTTTGAACATTCTTCGGCATTGCCCTTCTTTGGAATTGTAATGAAAACTGACCTTTTCCAATCTTGTAACCATTGCCAAGTTTTCCAAATTGGCTGACATACTGAGTACAGCATTTTAACAGCGTCATTTTTAGGATTTTTAAATTGCTCAGCTGGAATTTTGTCGTCTCCACTAGCTTTGTTCGTAGGAATGCTTCCCACTTGACTTCACATTCTAGGATGTCCAGCTCTAGGTGAGTGACCACACCATTCCCTGAGTCATTACGACCTTTCTTGTATTATCCTTCTGTTTTCTGTGTATTCTTGCCAACTGTTCTTTTAATATTTTCTGCTTCTGTTGGGTCCTACAATTTCTGTCTTTTATTGTGCTCATCCTTCCATCTCACATGCTAGTAACATAATACTCAAAATTCTCAAAGCAAGGCTTCAGCAATATGTGAACCGTGAACTTCCAGATGTTCAAGCTTGTTTTAGAAAAGGCAGAGAAACCAGAGGTCAAATTGCCAACA
>SJYV01046797.1:590081-613651 GCA_006410875.1 Neotragus pygmaeus | reverse complement strand
CCCTGGGATTTCTTTGGAGGGAATGATGCTAAAGCTGAAACTCCATTACTTTGGCCACCTCATGGGAAGAACTGACTCATTGGAAAAGACACTGATGCTGGGAGGAATTGGGGGCAGGAGGAAAATGAGACGACAGGGGATGAGATGGCTGGATGGCATCACTGACTTGATGAACGTGAGTCTGAGTGAACTCTGGGAGTTGGTGATGGACAGGGATGCCTGGCATGCTGCGATTTTTTGGGTTGCAAAGAGTTGGATAAGACTGAGTGACTGAACTAAACTGAAACTTGTGTAGCATGAAAGTATGGATGACCAAAGTAGTTTAATGGCCCTAAGTCAGAAACAAGCATGGTGTTTTTTAAAAAATATTTATTTTTATTTATTTGACACCCAGGCTCCGTGTATTAGGAGTGCTGAGTCTTAACCACTGGATCACCAGGGAAGCCCCAAGCTTGGTGTTTTTGACAAAGACCTGAAACATTAATGTTATGAGGGCAGATAATAAGAGATCAGAGTATTTTAAATGAGGTCTGAGAACTAGAGAGTAACCAGATATGTTACTAGAGAGTAACCAGAACCTTGTTCACCATGATGATAAGTTTGAATTTTATTCTGTGGTGGAGAACTGTTGTTGGGGGAGGGTCTCAACTATGCAATGCTGTGGTCTAATTTATAATCTGAAAAGATCAATGTACCATGTGAAGAATATACTGTATGTACAGGGAGCAAGAATAGAGGCCAAGACAAGTGTTAGGAGGCTACTGCAGAAGTCATGATGAGAGTGATATTGGGTTGTACTAGCTAGTCACAGTAGAGAGTGTGACAATGGTTTGAATGAAGATTTATGATAAATACACAGCCAACAGAACACCCTTTAGGGTTGCAGTAGGAGATGGGGAAAGAATTAAAGATAACATCTAGAACTGGGGGCTAAATATATGTGTAAAAGGTAGTGTCATTCATTGAAAAGGGAAAGAGAGAAAGACTAGGTTTGGGTGAGGTAGGGGAATTAAGAATTCTTGTTGTTTTTTGTTTGTTTGTTTTTGATTTTTTGAGGGGTCCTATTAACTTAGGTTACCTATCGAGATTGTTATGATAAGTAGACAATAGATACATGAATCAAGAACAAGGGAAGGCATATAAGGCTGAAAATACAAATTTGGCTCTAAGGGTTACTTAAAGACATGAGTTAAGACAGAGGAGAAATCAAGAATGGAATTTTAGGGCTTTTCAACATTAACAGAGATATGGATGTACTTTCAGTGCTCTGTCTCCTCAAAAGGTGTTCTGTCCTAGTTTTCACAAAGGTGCTATGTCAGCACTTTGAATATGACCTTACCCATGTTTTGTCCTGAAGTTTAATAAAATGTCCAGTCTGCAATCAGTATTCTTAACCACTTTCAGTGCTGGTTTGAATCTTTTTACTTTAAATATTTACCATGTGGAATTTGAGAAAGAAAGGATGCAAAAATGTGAGTTCAGAAACTTCACTAGATAGTTGAACAGTATCAATTTCTTCTGAGATCCTTCACATTTTGATTAAAAAATAAATACTGCACTCAAGGACTAATATTAATTTTGGAGACTCTGAATATCCTTATGACACTTGATATCTTCATGAAACTGAAGAATTTCCACCTGATATCACAGGTCATTATCTGTGTAAGTGATTAAGGGAAGTTTGCAAGAAATAGCTAAGCAGCTGAAAAATTAATTAAAAAAATGTAATGCTGCTAGTGTTACTCAGGCATCATCCACAAATAGTACTGAATAGACAGTAATAATCAACTTACAATTTTGAGGTGCTCAGGATCAACAGCAAAAACTCAAGAGGACATGTATTGTGTAATGTTTGAAATGGCAAATCTTNTGCTGCTAGTGTTACTCCGGCATCATCCACAAATAGTATTGAATAGACAGTAATAATCAACTTACAATTTTGAGGTGCTCAGGATCAACAGCAAAAACTCAAGAGGACATGTATTGTGTAATGTTTGAAATGGCAAATCTTTATTAAGTTGTTGTATGGAGATCATCTGATCATCTTATGCTGTCCCATATATATTTATTATATATGAAATTGTATTTTTCCATTCTGTTACTATCCCCAAAAGTGGAAAAATAAATAAATAAGACATACTATTCATATTGCCAGGATTCTAAGATTATTATGATTCCTACTTGTTCATCTCAGAAAAAGGAGTTGTCATTCTGGTCTTCAGTTGGCTTCCTGGGTGAGAGGAACTGAAACACTGAAGCTAGGAGCAGTGAGTCAAGCGAAGGTTAAAGGAATGATGAACAGATGTGAATTAGGGCAGTATTTTTGTCCTGGACCTGCCATCATTGTGTTGGGCTTCACTGCACTGTTGTTTTGCTAAGAAAGTCAGACTTTGAAATTGTTCCTTGCGTGTAACTATAGCTGGATGTTTATTTTTTTGACAGCACAAAAAGCTGCAGAACCAACAGTCACCCACCTTGCAGTTTGGACCTGGTCTCTAGTTACAGTCCTCATTCCTCTAATCAGATACTTGGGGCCAACGTCAGTGACTTGCTGTTGAAACAGAAGTAATAATAGCCAGAGCAGAGATAAATTTCATATTATTTGTTGTTAGTGAAGTACTTTGAAAATAACAGATGACAGTCTCTATGAGTTCAAATAATTCTACTATTAGAAGTAGGGTGTTAAATATATATGCATGAGGGAGTCAGAAAAGAAAATTGATTCTCAGATCATAAATTCTATACTTTGTGGGAATTTGACACTGCCATCACTTGCTGGCATATACTGAAAATATTTAAGTGGTTGAACAATTATTTTAGCTGCTGACAAGTTGTGGGACTTAATACATAATAGATGGATGATGGGATGGGATGTTATTGCTTTCAATTTGGTGGAACAAACAAAATAAAATTTAGGGTTGTCATTGTGACATTCAGAGTTTTCCCCACCCTTTAAAATTGTTTCCTCTTGCCAGAAACTGTTTCATGAAGTTTTGCTTTAAATTCAAATTTGGCTCTCTGCATAGAATCATGGTAAGCCCATCCTTATAATCACTAATGGTGTCATGATAAACATCTGCATCTCTGACCAACTATAGCAGTCATTCTCCTTACTCTCTTTGAATTTGTTACATATGACTTTTGGTTCCTAATAGAAAATAAGGGTATCATTTTAAGCACAGCTAAAAGGCTAGAGGCATTTGGTATTCTAAGAATGAGATGTCTTTTTTTTGAAAAGCAAAGCTACTATAATTATTTTAGATTATAATATTGGCACAGAGAATGTAGTGCCAAAACATTCATATTGAAAATGTATATTATTGTACAATTAAGCCAATTTAGAAACTTTAGTATGATACTCTATACTTACACAATATATTACCTCTGAGTTTCCCAGAATGTTCTACATACATACATACATTAGTTAAATCTCACAATGTCCTCACAAGAAAAGTATTACGTTAAAAGTCATTTTTATAGTGGTAAGAAAACATAGGGGAGGAAAGTAATACAAAAGGAAGCAGTTTGGTGGTAAAACAGGATTGCAATTCACAACTTCCAAGAATATTTTTGGTGGTGTGGTGGTGATTTAGTCGTTGAGACCAAATCTAGTGACCCCATGGAGTGTAGCCTTCTGGGTTTTGCTGTCCATGGGATTCCCCAGGCAAGAAAACTGGAGTGGGTTGCCATTTCCTTTTCCAGGGATCTGCCCAACTCCTTTGTCTCCTGCATTGCAGGTGGTTTCTTTATCACTGAGCCACCAGGGAAACCCTTGAACATTTGTAGATATTTAAAACTATGGGTTCCCATGAACTGTGTGAGGGAGCAGATAGCTTCAGCAACTATTTAGAAGTTCATTGACCTGGAATGGTTTTAATGAGAGATAATTCATACTGTATTGGCTTCATAATTAGGCATAAAATTAGGCCTTAATTCATGGTGGGTTGCCAGTTGGTTCCAAATAGACAGCTAGACACTCTAATCTGTTTTAAATGTTTTACTTTGTGATACTTCTCTGAAATGATTCACAAAGACATTAATAAAGTATATTATATGCAGCAGAAACTTACACAGTCTCAATATGTCACAACTGTAACCTTAATAATCCAGTGAATGTTTTCACATACAATTTTTTTTTTTTTGGCATGGAAAGGAAACATTCACTAATCTCATTTTATATGACCATTAAACTTACAAAACACTTTACATAAAATATTATGGTTTACTGCTAAATATACAAGATGGATCTAGAATTCCTGACAAAAATGTGGAACCTCCTGGTAGTCACAACATGCCATGAATATTTTCTCTCAGAGGGGAAAGCAATCTGATAAACTTCTTTATTTTAAAATTATTGAAATTTAATGTTACCCCAGTGGTATTTATACTTTGGAAGAAAATAAGCCAGAAGAGGATGTTCATGGAAGTTTTACCCTTTGTGGAGAGGATAATTGTGGTTGAGCAGTCTTTTGGGTGATTCAATGATTTAAAAGTGCTTGATTTTCTCAATAGAATGCCTCTGAGAAGATATCCAAGAACATTGTAGCTAGTGAACTGAATTCAGGTAATGGTGACCAAGGGGAGCAAGGGAGATGCTTCAAGAATTAACTCAAGTAATGCCTCAGGCAGTTTGGCATATGTGTAAATGGCTGGAAAACAAATGCAACAACCATTCAAGTCTGAGATTCTGTTGTAAGCAGAAGAATTACTTGTTTGGAAAGAAAGGTTTAGATTCACAATGACTAAGGAATGGACCGGAAAACAGAACTGAACTTTTAGTGAAACTCACTCAGTCTTGTCTGACTCTTTGAGATCCTATGGACTGTATAGTTCATGGAATTCTCCAGGCCAGAATACTGGAGTGGGTAGCTGTTTTCTTCTCCAGGGGATCCTCCCAGTCCAGTGATCGAACCTATGTCTCCTACATTGCAGGTGAATTCCTTATCAGCTGAGGCACAAGGGAAGCCCCAAAATACTGAAGTTGGTAACCTGTCCCTTCTCCAGGGGATCTTCCCAACCTAGGAATCAAACCGGGGTCTGCTGCATTGCAGGTGGATTCTTTACCAGCTGAACTATCAGGGAAGCCCAGACAATAGAATGTATTTTGCCATCTTGTCTCATTAAAAAAAAAAAAAGTAAGAATTAAAGAGGATAATTTGAAAACATTTGCTTTCTTACAGATTAAATCTTATGCTCTAATATTCTAATACTTTATTTTAGAGACAAATAGATATTTATTAAACTGTGCTTTATTAAATTTATTAAAATGTGTTTTGTTAAAATACTATAGAGAATTGTAATATTTGGATTACTTTGTGTGTATGTTTATGTATGGATGTTTAGGGGAAAGAAGAGTGAGGGAAAGAGAAAATAGAAAAAAAAAGGATGGAGAGAAAAAAATGGAAAGAATGAATGGGTAAAGGATCCCTGATTCACTGTAATTTCCATAAATAGTATGTTAGTAAATTTGTACATTTAGAGTACATTTTAGTGTTTATTAATTGTTTTGAATATTTCATATAGAAAAAACATTTTTTTAGTCTGTGCCTGAACTATAGAAAGGGTTCATGACATTGTACAGGAGACAGGGATCAAGATCATCGCCAAGAAAAAGAAATGCAAAAAAAGCAAAATGGCTGCCTGAAGAGGCCTTAAAAATAGCTGGGAAAAGAAGAGAAGTGAAATGTAAAGGAGAAAAGGAAAGATATACCCATTTGAAAGCAGAATTGCAAAGAATAGCAAGGAGAGATAAGAAAGTCTTCCTCAGCAATCAATGCAAAGAAATAGATGAAAACAATAGAATGGGAAAGACTAGAGATCTCTTCAAGAAAATTAGAGATACCAAGGGAACATTTCATGCAAAGATAGGCTCAATAAAGGACAGAAATGGTATGGACCTAACTGAAGCAGAGGATATTAAGAAGAATACACAGTGGGGTGGTCTTAAGATGGGAGAGGAATAGGATGGGGAGACAACTTTCTCCCTCACAAATTCATTGAAAGATCATCTGAACGCTGAGCAAATTCCACAAAACAACTTCTGAACACTGGTGGAGGACACCAGGCACCCAGAAAGGCAGCCCATTATCTTCAAAAGGAGGTAGGACAAAATATAAAAGATAAAAAGTGAAACAAAAGAGTTAGGGATGGAGACCCATCCCGGGGAGGGAGTCGTGAAGGAGGAGAAGTTTCCAAACGCCAAGAAACCCTCTCACTGGCAGGTCTGTGTGGAGTTTTGGAATCTCAGAGAGCAACATAACAGACATGGAAAAAAAAAAAAACAACAAACCACAAACCCACAGATTAGCACCTAACTGCAACTTCCAGCAGATAAGTAGCCCAGACACTCACCAGCAAGCGGGAGCTGAACAGGGAGGTGCGGGCTGCATTGCTTAAGGTAAGGACCGGGCCTGAATGCCCTGAGGGCAATCTGAGGGAGCTAACATGATATAGCAACCCAAACTGGCATAGCCAGAGAGAGAGAAAAAAAAAAGAGAGAGAGAGAGAGAGATAACTTTCCCGTGAAAAGCTCTAACCTAAGGCACTGCTGGGCCTGCTCACAGAACAAAGGACTGAGCGAATACCAGAGGAGAGCTAGCCAGCTGGGAACTAATGCATCCCCTGCCGGTGGCAGAGAGGCAGGCAGGCGACAGCCAGAGACAGAAGGTGAGGGGCAATCTCGGCCACCCAAAGACAGCATCCTCTGCCAAGCTGTGAGCTGGCTCCCAGGTGCTAACCAAGTTTTCTTGGGATCCTGGACAGTTGACATCTGTCAGAAGGACCGCAGCCA
Organism: Neotragus pygmaeus; assembly: GCA_006410875.1. NCBI lineage: Eukaryota > Metazoa > Chordata > Mammalia > Artiodactyla > Bovidae > Neotragus > Neotragus pygmaeus. The sequence goes on along the minus strand of SJYV01046797.1, from coordinate 606,861 downwards.
GAGATCAGCTCCCCAGAGGAAACACATGGAACACCTGAGATGGTGCTCCCACTGTGCACCTAGGAAAGCAACAGGCTGGGACTGGGGAGGTAATAAGATGCACCACCCACCTAGGGAGAGTGTGCTCACTGAGCACCTGGTTGCTTGAGCTTCTTGGACCTAAGGGCACAAAACTCAGGCCCAACTGAGTCTGTGCTTTTGTGGAGTACCCGAGAACCTGAACCTGAGCAGCTTAGATCTGGGAAGTGCACGAAACCCAGGGCCTGCTTTAGAGAGTTCCGCTGCAGAACAACCTGGAGCCTGAGCAGTGTAGATCAGGAAAGCACACATGCCATGAGTGGGGGAAAACCCAATGTGGCCCAGACACTATGAGCATTCCCACACATGCCAGTGATATTTGTTTGCAGTGTTCCTTCCTCCTGACAGCACAACTGAACAAGTGAGCCTAAATAAGTGACCACTTTTTCCCCCTTGTGTCAGGGTGGAAATTAGACACTGAAGAGACTTGCAAACAGAGGAAGTCAAGACAAACAAAGAAGAAGGAACTGCTTTGGAAGTGACAGGTGCAACAGATTATAACCCTGTAGCCAGTACCAACAACATTGGAAGGGGCCTATAGACCTTGAGAAGTATAAGCTGGAGCAAGGAACTATCTGAAACTGAACTGACTCCACACTGCCCTTGACAGCTCCAAAGAAACTCCTAGATATATTTTACTATTAAACTTCTTTATTACTTCTTTAATTTTCATTTTTATAACCTACTATTTTTTTTTAAAGACCCTATTTTTAAAGCAAATTTCATATATTTTAAATAATTTTTGTGATTTTGTTTTGGCTTTTTAATATTATATTTTTGAGAATCTAATGTCTACTCTAGATTTTTAATCTTTGCTTTTTGGTATTTGTTATTAATTTTATACCTTTAAGAATTCAATCTTCAGTACCCATTTTTACTTAGGAGTGTGATTACCAGCTTGATTGCCTTCTCCCCCTTTTGACTCTCCTTTTTCTCCCCCAGGTCACTTTATCTCCTCCCTCCCCTTCTTTTCTCTATCCAATTCTGTGAATCTCTTTGGGTATTCTGGGCTCTGAAGAACACTTAGGGAACTGATTACTGGCTAGATCTGTCTCTATATTTTTGATTCTACCTCTTCTCTTCCTGGTTACCTCTATCTCCTTCCTCCCTCTTCTCTTCTCTGTGCAACTCTGTGAACCTTTCTGGGTGTTCCAGACTGTGGAGAATCTTTTCTCCGTTAACCTAGATGGTTTATCATTGGTGCAGTATGGATGGAGAAGTCTTGAGGCTACTGTAAGAATAAGACTGAAAACCAGAGGCAGGAGGCTTAAATCCAAAACTTGAGAACAACAGAAAACTCCTGAACATCAGAAAACTTCAGGGAACATTAATTCACAAGAGTTCACCCAAAAGCCTTCATACCTACACTGAAACCAAGCTCCATCCAAGAGCCAACAAGTTCTAGAGCAAGACGTACCAAGCTAATTCTCCAACAACATAGGAACATAAGCCTAAGCATTAAAATACAGGTGGCCAAAAGTCATACCAAACCTATAGACACCTCAAAACTCATTACTGAACACTTCATTGCACTCTAGAGAGAAGAGATCCAGCTCCACCCACTGGAACACCAACACAAGCTTCTCTAACCAGGAAACCTTGACAAGCCACTTATCCAACCCCACCCACAAGGAGGAACCTCCACAATAAAGAGAAACCACAAACTTCTAGCATACAGAAAGGCCACCCCAAATGCAATCTAAACAAGATGAAAAGGCAGAGAAATATTCAGCAGGTAAAGGAACATGATAAATGCCCACCAAACCAAACAAAAGAGGACAAAATAGGGAGTCTACCTGAAAAAGAATTGAGAATAATGATAGTAAAAATGATCCAAAATCTTGGGAAAAAAAATGGAGTTACAGATAAATACTCAGGAGACAAGAATTGAGAAGATGCAAGAGACTTTTAACAAGGACCTAGAAGAAATAAAAANACAAAATAGGGAGTCTACCTGAAAAAGAATTGAGAATAATGATAGTAAAAATGATCCAAAATCTTGGGAAAAAAAATGGAGTTACAGATAAATACTCAGGAGACAAGAATTGAGAAGATGCAAGAGACTTTTAACAAGGACCTAGAAGAAATAAAAAAGAGTCAATCAATAATGAATAATGCAATAACTGAGATAAAAAACACTGGAGGGAACCAACAGTAGAATAATTGAGGCAGAAGATAAGATAAGTGAGGTGGAAGACAGAATGGTGGAAATAAATGAAGCAGAGAGGAAAAAAGGAATTTAAAAAAATGAGGACAACCTCAGAGACCTCTGGACAATGTCAAAGGTCCCAACATTTGAATAATAGGAGTCCCAGAAGAAGAAGACAAAAAGAAAGGCCCTGAGCAAATACTTGAGGAGATAATAATTGAAAACTTCCCTAAAATGGGGAAGGAAATAGCCACCCAAGTCCAAGAAACCCAGAGAGTCCCAAACANTCAATAGGATCAAGGATCATTAAATTGTAAATTTAGGCAATGTGATTTTATGCAGTAATGAAAATTAATGATCTACAATTATATGCAACAACATCAATTGATCCTTGAAACAAAATGTTACTTAAATAAAGGAAATTATAGAAGAATGTGTACTTTATAATTTTTATAGTCTCCCAACTAAGAAATCAAACAGTATATTGTTTAGATTTGAATACATCTGTGATAAAACTACTAGGGGTGGCAAGGGAAGAATAAGCACAATTTTCAGAATAGTGGTACCCTTTGGGTAATAGAGAGGCAAAGACATGGTACACAGAAGGGACACACAGGGAGATGTCACATTACTGGCAATGTTCTTAAATTGGGACTAGGTTAGTAACTGTTCAATTCATTGAGTCTCATAAATAATTTGTTACATATATTCTTACATATGTGTCAAATATTAATCAATAAAAAGGAGGCAATAGAAACCTGATTAAATAGTTAGCTCTTTTTGTTACCATGGGCATTCTAAATTATTGAAAATAAATATTACTCTTCTTTTCTCCAGGAGATTGCCAATTATGGGGTCTCAAAGGAAGATTTTATTTTGATCCTTATTATTTAATTTGGCTGAGGGTACTAAACAGAATTTCAGATATAAACTCAAAGGAAAGAAATTTTTTAAAAAGGAAAGAGATTGTGTTTATGCGTGTGTGTGTTTGTGGTCCCAAGCCAAGGATCAAACGCAGGTCTCCTGCATTGCAGGGAGACTCTTTACCATCTGAGTGGCCAGAGAAGCCCCTACATTGCCTGTCATATTTCCTTCTTCTAGAAGTAAAATTATTTAATAATTATGCCAAGCTCTTTGTGATCTCTAATGCTCAAGGAAGTCAGAAGAAGGAGGAAAAAATAAAGTAAGAAAGACAGCAGTAGAATTCCAGTCCTTATCAACCTGATATGCTAATGAGAAGCACATAAACAAAGAAAACAAAAATCTCCATCTTAGCAAATTCCCACTCTTTCTGCTTGAAGAACAGCCATTCATCGTGTTTGATCAAGGGTATTCCTCACACACTAACCCTTGTTGTACAATTTGGAACTGTGGTGGTTTGACTGGAGTGAAGCTCAACTTGAGAGTTAAGTATATTTCATTCCTAGTGGCAGATGTTTTCTCAGAAACCTAATGTTCTGCAGAATTAGTGCCTTTCCTGAATTTTTTGACTTTTGTCTACAGTGAAATCTGACTCTAGCCTTTTGTATGAAAAATCCATTTCACAATCAATTAGAATATCAAAATTATTTTGCTGTTTTGTTTCCATATTATCTGTCAGAAAGAAGGGCCAAATACAGTAATGGATTTTCTATGTTGGGATTACCATTATTTAAGCTGCATATAATTTTTGATCCGAAGATGTTTTAGGAGAGAAATAGTGCATAGCACTGGGCTCCTTTATGTGCTCTGGAAGATGGCAAATAAGCATTTTCTGGTCTGGGTCACAGAAATTTCCTTCCTTTTTTTTGCCTCTAGCAAGTCTTTAGGATGCTGCACATCAAAACATAGCTTTTCTTCATTCATTTTCATGGGTTACAAGGAGTTTCGAATTTTTAGGTTCAGAAACTGATATAGGCTTAGTTTGACCTTTCTCAGCATGCCAAATGCCCTCCAGTTCTCTGCACTGGAGTGTGGAGAGCAGAGCTGAATTCTCATCAGTCTCATGAAGGAAGGCAATACATCTGATCTACTGAATAGTTTCAAGCCAGTGCTTCAATAATTCAAAATATGTAGTTGCAGTCCATTTGCTGCAATGGTTGCTGAATCAGTGTCTATAATCTGTGCATTGAATATCCACCCAAGAACTGATCCTTGTCTTCCATGTCACAAATACCCAATTTTCTGATGTCATTGCCTTATAATCTTTAATTTAGAGGGAGAATATGGAATGTTAGCAAATCCTCTTCAGAAAAAAGTCATCTAGGGAGATTGTAGGTTTCTTCCTTATAGTAACTTTGGAGAAGTTTACTCTCTACCGATAGGAGAATCATTTGAAATCCTGAGCCAAGGCCAAGTATATTTCCAAGATGCTATGACAATTTGTAAACAACTTCACATGAATGAACACTGTAAGGATCACAGGATACATACTTCCAATTGCAAAGGGACTCCTTGAATTTAGAGAGAAATTTTTAGAGAAGAATGATGGTTTATCATACATTTTGTCACCTGATGAAATAAGACTTTCCATGTTTTTAAAAAATGAGAAAGAAAAAAAGAAGAAAGAATAAAAAAAGGCTAGAACTTTAAATTAAAAGTAGCTCAGTCATTAAACTTAAAAAGACAGCAAATGAAACAGTAACTTGAAGTAAAAATTGTAGTCTTTTGGCTTTAATCTCACTAAATGAAACTCATTGCCTAATCTAGCTCATCCCTGCACCTTTCTTGATAACTGTAATTATCTTGGTCTGTTTTCCCTAAATTTATTCCAATGGTAAACTCAGGTATTAGCTTCAAATCTCCTCACTTATTTCACTTCTACAGTTCTCACCAGGCTAATGAATTTTTCTTCTCACTGTTTTTTTTAACATTATTTTAAAAAACTTGCTCACTAGAGAAATCACTCCAAAATCTTAGTTCTTTCCTTATCTATTGTATGGATTTGAATGTTTTAGATATGTATGTAACTTTTTTTTTTAAACCAGTATAGATATACTTATAGACTTGAAGTTGCAGGTGGAAGTAAATTTATATTCTGATCATATCATACATTGCTTTTTAAAAATTTTTAAATTTTGAAATAATTTAAGACTCACAAGGGGTTGCAAAAAGTACAAAAATGTCCTGTGCATCCTTCACTTGGCTTTCTCTAATAACATCTCAAGTAACCATATTAAATCATCAAACCAGGTAATTGTCATTGATATAATAACATTAAATAAATTACAGAACTTATTCAAATTGCACTAGCTTTTCTATACACTCTTCTTTATGTTTTTATGCTTGAAATTATACCACATGCACAGATTTGTATTGTGACAACTTTTACAATAAGGATATTTTTCCTTGCCATAAAAAAGTCCATTGACATAAAAAAGTCCCTCACCCTAATCCTTTACTGTCACACCCTTTTCACAATCCTAAAAAGTGTCCAACATTCATCTGTCCTTCATCACTCTCATTTTGTCATTGTTATATAAATGGAATTCTACAGTATTTAAGGTTTTGCATCTGGCTTTCTTCACTTAGCATAATGCCTTTGAGTTCCATCTATGTTGAAGTGTGCATGTGTGCATGCTCAATCATGTCTTAACTCTGCAACCCCATGGACTGTAGCCCACCAGGTTCCTCAGTCCATGGACTTTTGCAGGCAAGAATACTGGAGTGGGTTGCCACTTCCTCCTCCAGGGAATCTTGCTGATCCGGGAATCAAACCTGTATCTCCTATATCTTATGATTCTTTACCACTGAGCCACCTGGGAAACCCCTATGTTGTTGAATTATCAATAATTTGTTACTTTATTACTCCTTAGCATAGGCAGTTTCATTATTCCTAGAAGGAGATTTGAATATTTACATACAGGCTCTTGTGTGAGGATAAGTTTTCATTTTTCCATGATAAATATTCAAAAGTGCAATTGGTGAGTTGTATGGGTAAGTGTACTCACTAGCAAAGTAATGCTTAAAATTCTCCAAGCCAGGTATCAACAGTTTGTGAACAATGAATGTCCACATGTTCAGACTGGATTTAGAAAGGCAGAAGAATCAGAGATCAAATTGCCAACATCTATTGGATCACTGAAAAAGCAAAGAGTTCCAGAAAAACATCAAACTCTGCTTTATTGATTATGCCAAAGCCTTTGATTGTGTGGATCACAACAAAATGTGGAAAAATCTTAAAGAGATGGGAATACCAGACCTTACCTGCCTCCTGAGAAATCTGTATGCAGGTCAAGAAGCAACAGTTAAACCAGACATGGGACAACACACTGGTTCCAAATTGGGAAAGGAGTATGTCAAGGCTGTATATTGTCACCTTGCTTATTTAACTTATATGCAGAGTAAGTACATCATGCGAAATGTTGGGCTGGATGAAGCACAAGCTGGAATCAAGATTGCTAGGAGAAATATCAATAACCTCAGATATGCAGATGATACCACCCTTATGGCAGAAAGTGAAGAAGAACTAAAGAGCCTCTTGATGAAAGTGAAAGAGGAGAGTGAAAAAACTGGCTTAAAACTCAGCATTCAAAAACGAAGATCACGGCATCCAGTCTCATCACTTCATGGCAAGTAGATGGGGAAATAATGGAAAAAGTGACAGACTTTTTCTCGGGCTCCAAAATCACTATAGATGGTGACTGTAGCCATGAAATCAAAAGATGCTTGGTTTTTGGAAGAAAAGTTATGACCAATCTAGACAGCATATTAAAAAACAGAGGCATTACTTTGCTGACAAAGGTCCATCTAGTCAAAGCTATGGTTTTTCAGCAGTCATGTAATGGATGTGAGAGTTGGATTATCAAGAAAGCTGAGCATCAAATAATTAATGCTTTTGAACTGTGGTGTTAGAGAAGACTCTTGAGAGTCCCTTGGACTGCAAGGAGATCCAACCAGTCCATCCTAAAGGAAATCAGTCCTGAATATTCATTGGAAGGACTGATGCTGAAGCTGAAACTCCAATACCTTGGCCACCTGATGTGAAGAACTGACTCATTAGAAAAGACCCTGATGCTGGAAAGGTTGAAGGCAGGAGGAGAAGGGGATGACAGAGGATGAGATAGTTGGAGGGCATAACCAACTAGATGGACATGAGTTTGATTAAGTTCCCGGAGGTGGTGATGGACAGGGAAGACTGGTGTGCTGCAGTCCTGGGGTCACAAAGAGTTGGCCATGACTGAGTGACTGAATTGAACTGAACTGATGGGTAAGTAAGGGCTTCCCAGGTGGAGATAGGGGTAAGAACCCGCCTGCCAGTGCAAGAGACTTAAGAGACTTGGCTTCAGGCCTTGGATTGGGAAGATACCCTGGAGGAGGGCACAGCAACCCATTCTAGTATTCTTGCCTGGAGAATCCCATGGACAGGGAGCCTGGTGGCCTACAGTCCATGGGGTCATAAAGATTTGGACACAACTGAAGTGACTTAGCAGCAGCAGCAGCAGAAACGACTTAGCGTACAAGCACATGGGTAAGTGACTATTTAACTTTATAAGAAATCTCTCAGGTGTTTCCCAGGCTAGTTCTGCCATTGTATATTTCCCTTACAAGTGTATGAGAGCTCTAGTAGAGCCACATCCTTATTAGCATGTGATATTGTTAGTATATTTCATCTGAGTCTTTCTGATAGGTGTGTAACGGTAGCTCATCGTGTCTTTAATTTGCATTTCCCTAATAGCCAGTCATTTCATGCATTTATTTTCCATTTGCATATCCTCTCTGGTGCGTTGTCTGTTGAAGTCTTTTATTCATTTCCTAGTTGGATTGTTTGTTTGTCTACTGTAGAGTTTATTGAATTCTTCATATATTTGGCTTATATATCCTTTGTTAGAGATGTGATTTGCAAACAATTTTTTGCCCAGTTGGTGGTTTGTCTTTCTTGTGATTAGAGTCTTTCATAGAGCAAAAGTTTTAAATTTTTATGAAGTCTAGGTTATCGATTTTTTTCCTTTGTTTTTGGTGTCATAGCTCAGAACTCTTGGTCTAACTGCAAGTCATAAATATTTTCTTGTATGTTTTCTTCTAAAAGTTTTATAGTTTTTCATTTTGCATTTAGATCTATGATACATTTTGACTGGATAGTTTATGAAAGATGAGGTTTAGGTCAAAGTTCTTTTATTTGGTTTTTCCTATTTATGTCCAATTGTTCCAACAACTTTTACTGATTGTCAAAATTCACTGGCAAAGCCCAAGTAGAATCATCTCATTAGGGAATGTCAAGACTGGAACATCTTTCAGCAATCCATTCATTCTAGAGGAGAAAGTGAGGCTCAGGAGAGGACAAAGTTTATAATTTTCTCAGTGTATCTTTTTTCTTTTCTGCTTTTTCAGATACATTAACTTCAGAATGTACTTTTATTTTCCTGAATATCCATGTTTATCTCTTATCAAACTTAGAAATAATTATCTAAGTATATTGGATTATATAAGAGTGAATATCATTGTAAATAATCTATACCTTCCAATTAGTTATTGGAGTTAGATCCCTGTTTAGGGGTGAACTTTTTTGACAATATGCTTCCTGATAAACATAAATTTATATGAAAAAGTGCTAAGCAGAAGAATAAAAAGCAGAGTTAGCAAGAAAATGACTGTAGTTTTCCTTTACATTTAGACCTTGGTCACATACATGCCAAAACACTCCATCTGATTGAGAAGAAAATTGAAAACATTCTAAAATGTGACTTTTTTTTTTTTTTACTATTTTAAGTAATAAAATAAATCAGGTGGAAAACAATTAAGTAGCAACAATAAGTATTTAAAGCACTCATTACAATATTTAACACTGGAAGTGTATATATGTATACCTTCTTTTTCTACATTCTTTCCCTTCGTGATTTATCCCAGAACATTGAATATAGTTCCTTGTGCTATGTGGTTGAGCCGTGTTATCCATCCATTCTATCTGTAATAGTTTGTATCTGCTGCTGCTGCTGCTGCTAAGTCACTGTATCTACTAACCCCCAACTCCTAGTCCATTCTTACCCTAAGAACTATGTTATAAACTGAAATAAAGGTTGGGTATTTTTAAATTTTGTTAAAATTTAAATCAGTTTTATATTACATCCTTTTTAGGCAGAGCATTTTAAAAGAAAGCATCAATACTTTTGACAATTAAAACAAAAATATTAGAAAATAAAATTTTCAGTGATTGTGAAATATGCATTCTTTGGTATTATGGCTGAGTTTCAGAAGCATTGTTATTTTCATTTTTTTCTACTTAAATGTGTGATTGTGAGTGACTCTTCCTTTAGGTCTAGAGGGAATTTGTGCTAGTTAAGAGAAACTAAAACGTTTTACTGTATAATGTGAATGACCCATAACTCATAGCTGCCCAAGGCTGATATTTAATTTACATAACAGATACTTTGGCATTTTTCAATATTTTCAAGAGGGAATTTCATATAAAATCCTTAAGTTTCATATTCAGGACACTTCATATGCAGGGTATCTCTGCTACTGTCCAGACTGACTATACAAAAATAAACTAAATCAAACAAATTCTTTTGATTTATACTTTGTTAAAAATACACCACAGGAAATACCTTTCTTTTGTCAATGTGCAGTGAATTCTAAGGCAATTCAAGCAGAGTGCTGTAATGTATATGGGATTGAACTAAGAAAAGATCTTTATTCTATTTCCAGCAGTATATTGTGTGATTGTAAAATATGGCACTAGAAAAATTGATTCCTATTAATTCTCATTTAAAGTAATTGATGGGGAAAAATTTTATGTTATGACTTAGGAAGTGATTTGAGATAATTCATGGATTTCAATCTTCCTGTACTATATTTGTTATTACAGAAAATTATCTCTAAAATTATTCACATGGATATTGTATATGTTTCTTTAACAGTTAATTTAACCAATAGCATAGGTGTGTTTAATATATTCCCCTAGAAATGGCAACCTACTCCAGTATTTTTGCCTGGGAAATCCCATGGACAGGGAGCCTGGTGGGCTACAGTCCCTGCGTGCATGCTAAGTCACTTCAGTTGTGTTTGATTCTTTGCCACTCTATGGATCATAGCCAACAGGCTCCTCTGTCCATGGGATTCTTCAAGCAAGAATGTTGGAATGGATTGCTGTATCCTCCTCCAAGGGATCTTCCTGACCCAGAAATCGAACCCATACCTCAATGCAGGAGACATTGACAGGTGGGTTCTTTACCACCAGTGTCACCTGGGAAGTCAGGGCTTCCACAGGGTCACAAAGAGTCAGACACAACTTAGTGACTAAGTGAAAGTGTTAATCGCTCAGTCTTATCTATTTGTGACCCTGTGGACTGTAGCTTGCCAGGCTCCTCTGTCCACGGAATTCTCCAAGCAAGAATACTGGAATGGTAGCCATTCACTTCTCCAAGGAATCTCCCAACACCATATGCAGAGTACATCATGAGAAGTGCTGGGCTGGATGAAGCACAATCTGTAATCAAAATTGCCAAGAGAAATATCAATAACCTCACATATGCAGATGACACCACCATTATGGCAGAAAGTGAAGAAGAACTAAGGAGCCTCTTGATGAAAGTGGAAGAGGAGAATCAAAAAGTTGGCTTAAAACTCAACATTCCGAACACTAAGATCATGGCATCCAGTCCCATCATTTCATGGCAAATAGATGGGAAAACAGTGGAAACAGTGACAGATTTTATTTTGGGAGGCTCCAAAAATCACTGCAGATGGTGTCTGCAGCCATGAAATTAAAAGACACTTGCTTCTTTGAAGAAAAATTATGACCAAACTACTGGTCATATTAGAAAGCAGAGACATTACTTTGCCAGGAAAGGTCTTTCTAGTCAAAGCTATGGTCTTTCCAGTAGTCATGTATGGATGTGAGACAGTTGAGCACTGAAGAATTGATGGTTTTAAACTGTGGTGTTGGAGAAGACTCTTGAGAGTCCCTTGGACTGCAAGGAGATCCAACCAGTCCATCCTAAAGGAGATCAGTCCTGAATATTCATTGGAAAGACTGATGCTGAAGCTGAAAGACCAATACTTTGGCCACCTGATGTGAAGAACTGACTCATTTAAAAAGACCCTGATGCTGGGCAAGATTGAAGGTGGGAGGAGAAGGGGTTGACAGAGGATGAGATGGCTAGATGGCATCACTGACTCAATGGACATGAGTTTGAGTAAACTCCGGGAGTTAGTGATGGACAGGGAGGCCTGGCATGCTGTAGTCCGTGGAATCGCAAAGAGACACAACTGAATGACTGAGCTGAACTGAGGTCCTGCTCTGCAGGCAGATTCTTTATTGTCTGAGCCACCAGGGCAGCTCCCTGACTAAACCACAACAAAATTAAATATATTATCTTTATTACAATGAAGGGTGTGGGGGGAAAGAGCGAGAAGGAGAAAGAAGGAGAGGGGAAAGAAGGGAAAGCAGTAATTGCTGAATGTTTACAATAGACTAGACACTTTTCATCTAATAGCTCAAGTAATCCTTGGAAGAACCCTGTAAGGCAGTCATTTTTATCAATACTTTTCACACAAGGTATCTGAAGCCATGTGTGAACTTTGCAGTTGACCGATTCCCCACTTTAAAAGACTCCCATGCTTGACTTAATGCTTGGTCTTGCCATCTTGAAAATCTTAATATTTTTAAACAAGTGACTCCACATTTTATTCTTGTATTGGACTCCATAAATCATATAGTTTGTTCTATCTGGAGAGGTTAAGCTTCTTTCCCCAAATTAAGATTTGAAGCCACTTCTATGTATCTTCAAATAGTAAGACCAGGGTAAAACACCCATTGCAATCCTCTTCAACTACACTTCCAAACTGAAAGTTTTAAGCTGTTTATGCTACATCTGTTTAGCAGAGATGCTGAGAGACTTGGGGGAAGGAGATGGAGAAGAAATACTCTTAACAGCTGCAATTTTTCTGCTTTTGGCTTGCTTCAAACCTGATAACCCCTTGTGGAAACCAGAGCTCTGCACAGTATATTTTCCATTTTTTTGAGAAAGCTAGTAATTCTTATCGGCTACTTTGTTATTCCCTCATCCCCTTAATGTATTAAAGACTTTCTCCCCAAACTTTTATAGTATTTTTCCAGAGAGAAATCCAGGGAAAAACAATTTTCTCCATCTCTATACACTTTTGTTTTCAGACAAAATACATGTCCCTTATTTTGGAGTCCCAGGGCCCAACCTTTAATCAACTTCTGTTAACACACATGCCCTTTCCAGTATACAAGGCTTATATCTCCTAATCAAAGGTTATCTTTAACTTTCTGGGTAAAAAGTAAGGACTTGTACCAACATGGCACCTTTCCTCTGGGCTTTGAATCATGCCTAAGTCATTTAGGACACAGAGTATAAACCAATGAAATAAAATATGAGTCAAAGCCTCAACCTAATCTTCTCTTTAGAACGAGAACAGTCTATAAACAGTATGTAGAGTCTATACGCTCCCTTTTTTTTGTTCATCCCTTTCTTTCAACCTTAAAAATTTATGAAGTATCAAGTGTGTATCAGAGATAGAAATAGGTAATGAAGATAAAAATAAATAAAACATAGCCACCTCCTTGAGATCGGGAATTAAGCCATGACGAGGGTCAAATACCACATGGAAGTATAGAGGAGAGAAGAACTGAGTAGAAATGACTGAAAACGTTCCTCAGACGACATAAGATTTGAGTTGTCTTTTTTATTTTTTAATTTTTTTGATATTTCAACACTTTATTTTATTATTATCATTATTTTTTACTTTACAATACTGTATTGGTTTTCCCATACATTGACATGAATCCGCTGTGGGTGTACATGAGTTCCCAGTCTTGAACCCCCCTCCCACCACCCTCCCCATATCATCTCTCTGGGTCATCCCAGTGCACCAGCCCCAAGCATCCTGTATCCTGTATCGAACCTAGACTGACGATTTGTTTCTTACATGATAGTAGACATGTTTCAATACCATTCTCCCAAATCATCCCACCCTCTCCCTCTCCCACAGTCTTAAAAATACATATTTATTTATTTATTTATTGGGTGATCTGGGTCTTCGTCACTGTGCAGGCTTTCTCTAGTTGAGCTGAGCAGAGGCTGTGGTGCATGGGCTTCCTGTTAAAGAGCGTGGGCTCTAGGGCTTGTGGGCTCAGTAGTTGTGGTGCATGGGCTTAGCTGCGCTGGGGCATATGGGATCTTCCCAGACCAGGGATTGAACTCGTGTCCCTTGCATTGGAAGGCGGACTTCCAACCACTGGGCCACCAGGGAAGTCCCTTGAGTGCAGTCTTAAAAGGCAAAGCAGAGTTTACTAAACCAGAGGATACTCCAGATTAAATTCTCCATGAGAGTAAGAATGGTCTTGTCAACATTTAGCACACCAAGTGGCCCACGACAATCTCTCAAATATGTATTTCTGGCCAACTGCATGGAGCAGGGTGCTCTAGGGGAAAGAAATACATATACAGAAGCTTCTAGTAGTTAAAAGATTGGTGACATCCATGGAATAGTGAAAAATTTAATGAAGCAAGAGCTTACCCTTGATTGTGTAATACCTGCTTAAGCAACAAACTGTTGATAGTCAAGAACCCTACAGTCTACCTCAGTTTCTAGACAGAGAAATAAAACAGACTCAAGAATCCTGTGTGTGTTAGTTGCTCAGTCATGTCTGACTCTTTGGGACGCTATGGACTGTAGCCCACCAGGCTCCTCTGTTCATGGAATTCTCCAGGCAAGAATATTAGAATGGGTACCCATTTCCTTCTCCAGGGGATTTTCCTGACCCAGGGATCGAACCCAGGTCTCCTGTATTGCAGGCAAATGCTTTACCATCTGAGCTACCAAGGAAGCCTTCAAGATGCCTGGGCTAGAGATAAAGGACTTTGTTATTCCCAGTATGGAGATTAACATGAGATTTATGTTTGCCTTGGTTTGCCATGTGCTGTAAAGACCCAGGTAGATGCTCTGTAATCAATGGGCTTATGGCCCCAAATGAACAACTCTGAATTCAAGGGAACTGAATCTTTTATAATAAGATAAAAGCAAACATGACAGAATTTCACACTGGTTGTTGTTGTTCTGTCGCTCAGTAGTGTCTGACTCTTTGTGACCCCATGGACTAAAGCATGCCAAGCTTCCATGTCCTTCACTATCTTCTGGAGTTTGCTCAGACTCATGTCCATTGAATCGATGATCCAACGAGTTCATCCTCTAACTGCCTTCTTCTTTTGCCCTCAGTTTTCCCCAGTGTTCGACTCTTCCCGTGAGTCAGCACTTCGTATCAGGTGGCCAAAATATTGGAGCTTCAGCTTCAGTGTTAGTCATTCCAATGAATATTCAAGGTTAATTTCCTTTAGGATGGACTAGTTTGGTCTCCTTGCTGTCCAAGGAACTTTGGAGGGAGATATTATCACCTTGGAGGGAGGCATTATCTTTGTTTATACTGTCTTTATACTGGACAGTAAATAAGCCTGCCCTCTGCCCTATAGGGGAAGAAGGAAATGGCAACCCCCTCCAGTATTCTTGCCTGGAGAATCCCATGGACAGGGAAGCCTGGTGGGCTGCTGTCCATAGGGTCTCACAAAGTCAGACATGACTGAAGTGACTTAGCAGACATGCATGCATTGGAGAAGGAAATGGCAATCCACTCCAGTATTCTGCCTGGAGAATCTGTCTATGGGGTCACACACAGTGGGCTGCTGTCTATGTGGTTGCAGAGAGTCCAACATGACTGAAGCAACTTAGCAGCAGCAGCAGCTGCCATGTAGGGAGATTCTCTTTTAAGGCTGTTCTCCATACAAATGTGCTCAAAAGAGATACTCTAAAACAAAGGCAGTCAGAGTATATCCTATTGTGCTCAGTGGCCATTTGCTCTAAGTAAGAAATTGAGAAACAATTTTTTTAAAGATAGGGACCAGTATTATTAATAATTGACTATTCTCACTACTTTAGGTTCACACTACTTATTTAAAAACTAGTATATGATACTCATTCCTTGTAAATAAATCTTTACTGTTTATTTTCAAATATCCAAGTTGAAAGATTTAATGTAACTGCCAACAAATGAGTCTAAATAATGCATTAAAAAAGAACGCATTTGAGTCAGTTCTGATGAGGTGGATGAACCTAGAACCTATTATACAGAGTGAAGTGAGTCAGAAAGAAAAAGATAAATATCATATTCTAACGGATGTATATGAAATCTAGAAAAATGATACTGAAGAATTTATTTACAGGACAGCAATGGAAAAACAGATGTAGAGAATAGATTTATGGACATGGGGAGAGGGGAGGAGAGGGTGAGATGTATGGAAAGAGTAACATGGAAACTTATAATCAGTTCAGTTCAGTTCAGTCACTCAGTCGTGTCCAACTCTCTGCAACCCCATGAATTGCAGCACGCCAGGCCTCCCTGTCCATCACCAACTGCCGGAGTTCACCCAAACTCATGCCCATTGAGTCGGTGATGCCATCCAGCCATCTCATCCTCTGTCATCCTCTTCTCCTGCCCTCAATCTCCCAGCATCAGAGTCTTTTCACGTGAGGTGGCCAAAGTACTGGAGTTTCAGCTTTAGCATCATTCCTTCCAAAGAAACCCCAGGGCTGATCTCCTTCAGAATGGACTGGTTGGATCTTCTTGCAGTCCAAGGGACTCTCAAGAGTCTTCTCCAACACCAAAGTTCAAAAGCATCAATTCTTTGGCTCTCAGCTTTCTTCACAGTCCAACTCTCACATCCATACATGACCACTGGAAAAACCATAGCCTTGACTAGACTAACCTTTGTTGACAAAGTAATGTCTCTGCTTTTGAATATGCTATCTAGGTTGGTCATAACTTTTCTTCCAAGGAGAGAGCATCTTTTAATTTCATGGCTGCAGCCACCATCTGCAGTGATTTGCTCCCCCTCCAGGAAAAAAAAAAAAGGCCTGACACCGTTTCCACTATTTCCTAATCTATTTTCCATGAAGAAAAGGAAGTGGATGCCATGATCTTAGTTTTCTGAATGTTGAGTTTTAAGCCAACTTTTTCACTCTTTCACTTTCATCAAGAGACTCTTTATACAGTTCCCCAATTTCTGCCATATGAATGGTGCCATCTGCATATTTGAGGTTAAGTTATTGATAATTTTCTTGAAAATCTCAACTCCAGCTTGTGCTTCATCCAGCCCGGCCATTTTGCATGTCATTTGCTTTTAAGTTAAATAAGCAGGCTAATGAGATACAGCCTTGATGAACTCCTTTTCTGATTTGCAACCAGTCTCTTGTTCCATGCCCAGTTCTAACTGTTGCTTCTTGACCTGCATACAGATTTCTTAGGTGGCAGGTCAGGTGATCTGGTATTCCCATCTCTTTCAAAATTTCCCACAGTTTATTGTGATCTACACAGTCAAAGGCTTTGGCATAGTCAATAAAGCAGAAATAGATATTTTTTCTGGAACTCTTTTGCTTTTTCGATGATCCAGCGGGTGTTGGAGATTTGATCTCTGGTTCCTCTGCCTTTTCTAAAACCAGCTTGAACATTTGAAGTTCATGGTTCACGTATTGCTGAAGCCTGGTTGGAGAATTTTGAGCATTACTTTACTAGCGTGTGAGATGAGTGCAATTGTGTGGTAGTTTGAGCATTCTTTT
>SJYV01046797.1:577462-589492 GCA_006410875.1 Neotragus pygmaeus | reverse complement strand
CATGAGGTGGCCAAAGTACTGGAGTTTCAGCTTTAGCATCATTCCTTTCAAAGAACACCCAGGACTGATATCCTTTTGAATGGACTGGTTGGATCTCCTTGCCGTCCAAGGGACTCTCAAGAGTCTTCTCCAACACCACAGTTCAAAAGCATCAGTTCTTCGGAGCTCAGCCTTCTTCACAGTCCAACTCTCACATCCATACATGACTACTGGAAAAACCATAGCCTTGACTAGACTAACCTTTGTTGGCAAAGTAATGTCTGTTTTTGAATATGCTATCTAGGTTGGTCATAACTTTCCTTCCAAGGAGTAAGCGTCTTTTAATTTCATGGTTGCAGTCACCATCTGCAGTGATTTTGGAGCCCTCCCAAAATAAAGTCTGACACTGTTTCCACTGTTTCCCCATCTATTTCCCATGAAGTGATGGGACCAGATGCCATGATCTTAGTTTTCTGAATGTTGAGTTTTTTATGAATACATAGTGTTTCATTATATAAATATACTACAATTTATTTGTCCAGTCAATTGTTGAGGGACATTTGGATTTTTTCTAGTTTGGCCATTAGGAATAAAACTGATATGAATATTTTTGATATATCTTTTGCTGAACATATACACTCATTTTATACTGGGTATATGACTGGGAATTGAGTTGCTGGGTCACCAGTAGGTATGCCTAACTCTAGCAAATATTGTTAAAGAGTTTATAAAGTGGTGGTATTGATTGACATACCCATCAACAGTCTCAGAGTTCTGATTGCTCTAGATCCACTTCAATACTTAGAATTGCCAGTCTTTTAAATTTTAGCTATTTTGGCAGGTGAAATGGTATCTTTTATGTCTCTAATTTGCATTTCTTTCATGACTAATGACATATTCATACACTTATTGGCCATTTGTATATTCTGTTTGATAAAATATCTGTTCAAATGTGTTGTCCATGTTTTAAAATTGGATTTTTAAAAATCTTTTTTGCATCTTTTCTTTTTAATTTCTGAAGATGGAAATGGCAACCCACCCCAGTATTCTTGCTTAAGAAATCTCATGGACAGAGGAGCCTGGAGGGCTACAGTTTATAGGGTCACAAAAGAGTCAGACATGACTTGGTGACAAGTCATGTAGAAAGTGAATAGCAAAATCGTGTAGAAATTCTTTATTCTGGATATGAATTTTTTGTCAGATGTATGTATTACAAATACATTTACGTTTGTGATTCCTCAAAAGTCATTGTATGCTTTGAAGCCACAAGGATATTCTTTTAAGTTTTCTTCTATGCAGTTTTAAATCTTATTCTTCACATTTAAGTATATGACCCATCTGAAATTGACTTTTATGTACAGTATGAGATAGAGGCCAAAGTTCGTTTTTACCATATAAATACAAATTAATCCAGCATCATAATGAAATGATTACCCTTTCCTCAGTTAATTGTAGTGGAACCTTTATATATATAAATAATATGGGAATTACATAACCTTATAATAAATCTTCATATCTAATAATGTAGGTCAATTAACTTTATTCTTCTTCCTTAATTATTATTGCTATTGACTGTATTTCAAGTTAAAATTTAGAATCAGGCTGTTAATACACACCACATATGTACACACACAACTACTAGAGTTTTTATGTAGAATACACAATTATTCCTTAATGATCACAATGAAAAAACTAGGTAAAAATCATTTATTTCTTGGTAAACTCTTGTGCAATTTAAGTTGTAGTTACGATTTGGAATAGGGGAAAAAGAAGACACAAATATGAAACCATTTCTCCAGATATGATGATGACAATCACATCAAATGCATTTTGAAATAGTCTTTATTTTATAGAAAGGATTGAAATTTATTTAGATATTTTTGGAGCGAGGTTTCATATTCTTTAATATTCTTTGAAATTCATGGTGTTCAAACCTCTGCCCAAACCCCTTGGCCTCTTATTCTGTCTCACTAAGGCTGGCTTGATTAGTTAATATAGCAATCTGCATTTCATATTTCCACTTTAATATAATTAAAGTTTAATATAAATAAATCAAATTTAATTCATTGTTATGCGTAATGATATTATAGTAACCATTAAAATTGTTTAGAAGTTTTATATTGCTTTTGCATGTTGTTGTTGTAATTTCTTTGATAATAAACTTTAAGAATACATACGAGAAATAAACAAGAGGTTGTATTTTAAAAAATATTTCCATATAAAGTATCTATAGTGTAATGATAAAGTAGGATAGGAACATTGCAGGAAATTGGGCCCTGGTAGCTCAGTCAGTAAAGAATCTGCTTGTAGTGCAGGACACCCAGGTTTGATCCCTGGGTTGGGAAGATGCCCTGGAGAAGGCAATGGCAAACCACTCCAGTATTCTTGCCTGAAAAATACAATGGACAGAGGAGTGTGGTGGGCTACATACAGTCCATGGGATTGCAAGAGTCAGATCAGACTTAGCGACTAAACCACCACCACCAGAGAGAGCATGGACCATCTTAGGCGAGGTCTGTATTTTAGTGGTTACATGATCAAGGAAGTCAGTTAAATAACAAATGAAGCTAGCTGAGTTTTACATTTCTGCTTTTTAGAAAGCAACTGTAACTTGGAAACACACAAGCTGTGAAGTTTCCTAAAGACTGGGGCTGAAATTTATTTTAACACATTTGTAAATGACCCAGAAAAAGAAAGTAATATTCTGCAGTGAGCACTCAACCAAATATGGAAAGATAAACTTGCCTATAAATTTTGGATTGTTGAGGCCATTTGGAATGTAAAGTGTTTCATGTGTCAACAGAGACACGAGAAGATATAATAAAATAATGTACTTACATTATTTAAAACCTGAAGTATTTCATTTCTGATTCTGGATTTTTTGAGTTATTGGCAAAAAAGGCATTCTAGATTGTGCCCTGAAGTTAGAGTTAGAAACATATTAGAGGGAATAAAAGTGGTTGAGAAGATTGGCAGTGAAAATCTAAATTTAGATTCCACAGAGCTAGAACTGAAGCCTAGAAGAGAAAAAGAATATTTACAGCATGAGGAATGAAGAGCAGTACAAACATTTAGGTAATGGCATGTGTCAGAGGAGTCAATGTAGGAAAAAATTTAAAGAAACAGAATATGATTAGCAATGTCATATGTGGCAGAGAAATAAAAAGAATAATTACTGAAAAGGGCTAATGTGTTGGTAGATAGCAGGTCATTTATCAGTGACAGTGAATATGAGATATATTAAATAAGTAGAACATTTTAGTTCAAAGGTAAGAGAGGGCTTTCATCAAAATTTATAATATGAAAGATCTGAAAAGGGTAACTTACATGGATTGTTCACTGACTCCTGTAGAACTAGACAGGAGGCATCCCTTGGGATTTAAAAGAAGAAAAATGTAAAACAAGTAAGTGGTACTAGAACTTTACATAATGGATATTGAAATTATGGAAATATATTACTTTAAGATTCAGTAATAGGTTGAAATAAGAATGTATTTAAAAAGGTTCAGATGCATGCATGGATGATAGATTCCTTACTCGATCTCGAGGGAAATGTCTTGGCATTCTACTGTTAACATAATGGAGGCCAAACATGTCCTCCCACAAATCATGTGTTTATACTGTTTTTAGGGCAGACCTTTCCAACCAGTAAAGCTGAGATGTGCACCAATACAACATTGTTTATTAGTTTCTGTGTGAATAATTGCATAGTTTTGAAAATAGAGAGGAAAAATTACAAATCTCTCACACCCATAAAAGCACTTGCTTAGATCCCTTGGGAAAATGCCATCTGATAAATTAAAGATGAATCAATGATTAAGGCCAAAGAAAGAACTGCAATAACAACAGAAAACTGTCCTTTCTAATTCAGACGGGGGAAAAGCATCAAGATTTCATCTTCTAATTTATTTTCTTTTTAAATTAAAGAGGCTAAAAAATGTACTCGCTTAGCAAAACTAGCAAGAATTATTGGCATGTTTCATTATAGATATCTTAAATTAATTAAACTTAAAAAAATCAAGTTAGAGAGAAATGCCAGATAGCTTTACTTCTAAGGAATTTAGTGCATTTTATAGCCATCAAAACCTGATTACTGGCAAGATTCTTAGCAAAATGTTATGTAAAAATAAATCGCATTTCTGTTTTACAAATTGAGAAATTGAAAAATCAATAGCTTTTTCTGAGTTACCTACTGATTGCCATCGTTCAAATTTTATTTTGTTGGAGGAAACAGAGAGTGGGATGAAATCCTTTAACAGAGGGATTTAGAAGATTTAAATGGCATTCAGTCTAACACCAGTTCCATGGCATCCATACGGGCTATGCAAGCTGTTCAATGAAGAGCCAAAACATTTAGGTAGACAGGATGTTAATCCAACCAAGGTTGAAATGTGAACAGTTTAATTCTCTTAGCTTGAAATCTAAGCCATCAGCGCAAGTACCTTGTTGGAGTCCTCCATTTGGGGGACTATTCTAGCCAATGTGAATCATTTAAAAACTGAAGTATCAAAACTTGTCCCATCTAGTACAACACCAGCTTTCTGGTTCTGTAAAACTGGTATTGCTTCAACTCTGGTCTTGAATACAATTTCAGAGGGCAGTTAGCATGCCTTTCATTTGTCCAGCTAAGGCAATCCAGCCAGGGACAATTTGCAGTGCTTAGAAACTGGGAACACTGAGGCAGAAGGAAAATGTCACTGAGATATAAACAGACATGTAAGATTAAGAGCCACTCCACTGAGTAGAATAATCTGTATTTGTGTAGTTTTGTGTGCCTCCAGGTCATTCAGTGATCTCTACATTCAGTTATGCAACAGTTATTACGAGCTCTATGGCAGAATGTGTGCTGTAAGCTGTCTATGGGGTTGCAGGGGAGGAAGCATTAGTCAAGGGTGAATGTGACAGGAAGAGCTCACATTCCATCTGGGGAAGAGTAGAAGGGAAGACAAACATTAAGACCGAACATGAGAGCTTTGGGAAGTTCAGTTCAGTTTAGTTCAGTCACTCAGTCACACCTGACTCTTTGCAACCCCATTGACTGCAGCACACCAGGCCTTCCTGTCCATCACCAACTCCTGAAATTTACTTAAACTCACGTCCATTGAGTCAATGATGCCATCCAACCATCTCATCCTCCGCTGTTCCCTTTTCCTCCCGCCTTCAATCTTTCCCAGCATCAGGGTCTTTTCAAATGAGTCAGAGTTTCAGCTTCAGCATCAGTCCTTCCAAAGAATAATCAGGATTTATTTCCTTTAGGATGGACTGGTTGGATCTCCTTGCAGTCCAAGGGACTTTCAAGAGTCTTTTTCAACACCATAGTTCAAAGCATCAATTCTGTGGTGCTCAGTTTTCTTTATAGCCCAACTCTCACATCCATACATGACTACGGGAAAAACCATAGACTTGGTTAGACAGATCTTCATTGGCAAGGTAATGTCTCTGCTTTTTAATATGCTGTCTAGATTGGTCATAATTTTTCTTCCAAGGAAAAAGTGTCTTTTAATTTTGAGCTGCAGTCATCATCTGCAGTGATTTTGGAGCCCCCCAAATAGTCTGTCACTGTTTCCACTGTTTCCCCATCTATTTTCCATGAAGTGATGGGACCAGATGCCATGATCTTAGTGTTTGGAATGTTGAGTTTTAAGCCAACTTTTTCACTCTCCTCTTTCACTTTCATCAAGAGGCTCTTTAGTTCTTCTTCACTTTCTGCCATAAAGGTGGTGTCATCTGCGTATTTGAGGTTATTGATATTTCTCCTGGCAATCTTGATTCCAGTTTGTGCTTCATCCAGCCCAGCACTTCTCATGATGTACTCTGCATATAAGTTAGATAAGCAGGGTGACAATATACAGCCTTGACATATTACTTTTCCCTATTTGGAACCAGTCTGTTCTAACTATTGATTCAGTTCTATGTCCATGTCCAGTTCTAACTATTGCTTCCTGACCTGCATACAGATTTCTCAAGAGGCAGGTCAGGTGGTCTGCCTAATTTTTCTAGAGTTTGTTGTGATCCACACAGTCAAAGGCTTTGGCATAGTCAATAAAGCAGAAATATATGTTTTTCAAGAGCTTGCTTGCTTTTTCCATTTTCCAGTGGATGTTGGCAATTTGATCTGTAGTTCCTCTGCCTTTTCTAAATCCAGCTTGAACATCTGGAAATTCATGATTCACCTGCTGTTGAAGCCTGGCTTGCAGAATTTTGAACATGTTTTTACTAGTGTGTGAGATGAGTGCAATTGTGCAGTAGTTTGAGCATTCTTTGGCCTGTCTCTTATACACATCTCTCAAGCTCCAGAACACTCGTGTGTTTATTCTGGTCTAAACTTAGGTGTCTAGGCAGATCCAGTTTTATAATAGTGTACACTCGGGTCACCACCTTGAAGAACCAGAGGTTCCTCCCAGCCGCATGAAGTCTCCCTGGTGTCCACGCAGTCATTTATCAAAGGCATTTAGAACGTCCTTCTATATGTACCATCCTTTCTGTCACTTCGCAGGTTTAATGAAAAGGGGAGAAAAACCCCACCATCAACACACAGCAAGACTCTAAAGGGTGTACATTTTGGCAGGTCAATTTGTAGTCAGTCCCCTGACCTTAACCTCAATTTCCACATATAAAAAATATATGGGCTTCCCTGGTAGCTCAGCTGGTACAGAATCCGCCTGCAGTGTAGAAAACCTGGGTTCAATCCCTGGGTAGGGAAGATCCCCTGGAGGAGGGCATGGCAACGCACTCCAGTATTCTTGCCTGGAGAATCCCCATGGATGGAGGAGCCTGGCGTGCTAGAGTCCATGGGGTCAAAAAGCGTCGGACATGACTGAGCATCTAAGCACAGCACAGCAATGTGGGAGACCCAAATTTGATCCCCTGGGTCAGGAAGATCCCCTGAAGGGCATGGCAACCCACTCCAGTGTTCTTGCCTGGAAAATCCCCTTAGACACAGAAGCCTGACAGATTTTAGTCCATTGGGTCACAAAGCACAACCTTCTTTTGGGTTCCCAGCTNGAGTTTCAGCTTCAACATCAGTCCTTCCAGTGAACACCCAGGACTGATCTCTTTTAGGATGGATTGGTTGGATCTCCTTGCAGTCCAAGGGACTCTCAAGAATCTTCTCCAACACCACAGTTCAAAAGCATCAATTCTTCAGTGCTCAGCATTCTTTATAGTCCAACTCACATCCATATATGACTACTGGAAAAACCATAGCCTTGACTAAATAGACTTTGTTGACAAAGTAATGTCTGTGCTTTTTAATATGCTGTCTATGTCTAGGTTGGTCATAACTTTCTTTCTAAGGAGTAAGTGTCTTTTAATTTCATGGCTACAGTCTCCATCTGCAGTGATTTTGAAGCCCTGAAAAATAAAGTTTGTCACTGTTTCCACTATTTCCGCATCTATTTGCCGTGAAGTGATGGGACCAGATGCCATGATCTTAGTTTTCTGAACATTAGCATTACCCACAGAATAATTTTAGAGTAATATTGGTTAATAGAATGTGAAGGAAAATGTTGAATAATCATTGTGTTTTTATTTTTCTATAATAGATGTCAATGAAGTTCCTTATTTAGCTATTGTCTAATGCACTTTGAAAGATATTCTCCAGTCTTAGCTCTTTGGTTATTCAATCCAAATAGCTTGCTGGAGAGAAGGTATTTAAAAATACAGCAGTGAAATTTTAGGTAAGTTAATTTGGTGACACAATTGTCAAAGTTATAAGTTCCTTTAATCACATGGCATAAAATAATGAGTAAGTGGTCATTTAACAATTGATTTCAATTTTACCTGCCAACAATAAAATGTTTAAAATTTCTTTTGAGTAAATGCACAGTTTGACTATCTTATTCAATTCTTGACAATACCTCTTTCCCTTAACATTTTACAAAGGAATCTGTATAATTAAAACAAATGGAATTGAATACTTGTAGATAGGGATAATATCATCTTGCAGGATCTGATACAGAAAGGATTTCTCAAAGTGTGTTTACTTACAGATATAAATCTGTGAAAAAATCTTTGAAATTCATACACAAAATGGTCTTGATCCAATTGTTTGAGATTTTAATATATGAGTAGATGCAAGTCACTTGAAGTAACAAGAGATCATGTCGAAATATGCCAAAAACATTATATTAACAGCTTTCATCCCTGTTAATATTTTATAGAACAGAAAAATATTTCTGATGCTTTTGTCAGAAGCCTTCTTGAATCTTGACCTAATTTGTTGGAATGTTTTAAGAATTTAAAACTTGCTATTATATCTCTGACTAGTTTAACTCATCATTTAGCTCTCTCTAAGAGTAAAGACACATAGAAAAAATAGCTCTTACATATCAACATTTAAATGAAAGCAGCCTCCATATCATGCAGAGTGGCTATTTGCTAATCAAATGTTCACCGTGGCAATACTTATAGATGGTGTAGAGAGCATCTGACCAAGTGTTATTGCTTTGCAGGAAAAGAAATGATGTTATTTCCTTTAGATATAAAGTCATTTCTTTAAAAAAATTAGCCTATTTAATGCATGGGAGATTGCCATATTCCTTCATTTAATGTTGCATTCTCTATAATGAGTTCTGATTACCAAAATGCATAGTACAAATGCTAATCAGGGCCCTTTTCACAACAAATGTGGATGTTGAGTGCCTCCTAGGAGTTTAATCACAGTGTGTGATTCACACGGTAATGGGTCATAATTGCCCCCCACCAAGTTGTCTTGAGGGTCCCCCTGATTCCTGCTTCATTTTATTATCACTGGACCTTATCAACCACTGAAATCTACCACATTTGCTTTGAAGGTTACAACCAATCTCTACATAAATACCTATACCCCAGTAAGTTTTTCCAAGCAAAGTGAAGGATTGTATTTGATCTCTTCTCAGTCTTACAATAGATTAAAAAATAAATAGAAGTATTTATACAATTTTCTATTGCTTTTAATTTTTTTCTTACCTGGAAACCCAATCTGATTACTATCTAGGTAATTAAATTAAATCTAGTTAGTAGCTTATGTATTGATGCATTAGAAAACTTTTTATTTCTGTTAGCTTCAGACACTGTAGGGTTTATTTTCTCTTTAATACCTGGGGAGCTACACATACAAATAACCATCACTTTAGAGAATAGCTGCCCCCATAATTTCTTTTTCTAAACGAAACTGGGAAGATTCCAAACTTCGCAACTTGCTGTTGTTAGAGCGAACTGGCCATCTGTGTGGCCTGGGAGGATTGTGGTGCCCACTTGGTGACTGCTTTGTGTATAGAGTCAGTGACTGGCTAGGTTGCAGGATTTCAGTGTTTTCGTCACTTTTAAATGTCTCTTGTGTGTGTGCTCAGTCGCCCAGTCATATCCAATTCTTTCTGACCTCATGGACTGTAGCCAGCCAGCCTCCTCTGTTCATGGGATTTTCCTGGCAATGATATTGGAGTAGGTTCCATTCCCTCCTCCAAGGTATCTGATCTAGGGATGAACCCAGGTCTCCTACACTGCAGGCAGATTCTTTACCAGCTCATCTACCCACAAATATGCACACACACCAGGTTGTTGATGCCTAAAGTTCTTTAAGCAAGCACAAGCTATTTGTGTTTGATAGTTAGAGAAATCAGGTCTTAAATATTTATTGAGCACTTACTATCTGCCAGTCATTGTCTTAAGTTCTAGGGCAACAGAAAAGAGCAGGAAAAGTCCTTGCTGTCAAGGATCTCATAAACTAGTAAGGGTAGAGACAATACAAAAAAGTAACACAGTAGCTAAAATTCATAATAACATATAATGAGAGCAAAATTTGATAGCCAGAGAAGAGGGGGCACACACTGGACACTAAAGTTGGAATGAGTGAGTTATGGAAAGATAGAAGGAAAATATGTCCACATAAAGTGATTTCCAAGACAATCTTCTAGTTAAAAATTTTATCTCAAACTCAACCTATTTTTCTTCTTTACAATTGGGCAATAGCAGAATACAATAGCAGAATTTTAAGTAGGCTTCAGGATCCTTTTTTATTAATTAAATTAAAAAAATTTTTTTTCAAAAGTATTGCTGACAGTTTAACTCAAAAAATTAAACATGGAATTATACAGCAGAAAGAGAGATCATTGGATGGCATCACTGACTCAATGGACATGAGTTTGAGCAAGCTCCAGGAGATGGTGAAGGAGGGGGAAACCTGGTGCTGCAGTCCATGGAGTTGCAGAGTCAGATATGTCTGAGTGACTGAACAACAGCAAAATTATATGACCCAGAAAATTCACAATTTGTTATCTACCTGAAATAACTGAAAACAAATACTCAAACACATGTACGTTCAGAACAACTTTATTCAAAATATCCAAAAGAAAGGAATAGTATAGCATCTATCAGTGGATGAATGGATAGTTAAACTGTGGTACATACAGAAAATGGGATATTACTTATCTATGAATACTGACTGCAAAGAGTAGGACATGACTTAGTGACTGAATAACAATAGCAATGAATTGTGATAACGTGCTACAATATGAACAAGCCTCAAAAATATGCTAAGTGAAAGAGGCCAGACACAGAAGGTCATAAGTTATATGTTTCCATTTATGAAATATCCACAATAGAGAAATCTATAGAGATAGGAAACAGGTTGATCATGTCAGAGGCTGAGAGGGGAGGGAAAAATGGGAAATAACTGCTTGATGGGTATGGGCTTCCTTTTGGGGTATACAATTATTTTGTTGTTGTTGTTCAGCTGCTAAGTCATGTGTAATTCTTTGGGACCCTATGGACTGTAGCACACCAGGCTCCCTTGTCCTTCACTGTCTCCCAGAATTTGCTCAGATTCATGTCCACTGAGTCAGTGATGCTATCTAACCAGTGGTCCTCTGCTGCTCCCTTTCTTTTGCCTTCAATCTTCCCCAGAATCAGGGTCTTTTCCAACAAGTCAGCTCTTTGTATCAGTGGCCAAAGTACTGGAGCTTCAGTTTCAGCAACAGTCCTTCCAGTGAATATTCAGGGTTGACTTCCTTTAGGATCGACTGGTTTGATCTCCTTGCAGTGTTAATTAAAAATTACATTTTTTTCCTTTTGTGGAAATGTGCAACAGATGTTTCCTCATCCACCGACTTTCAAAGCTGGATGCTTCAATCATTTCTTAAAATTCAGCATTGAATCAACCATTGCAGTAAACAAAATAGATATCTGGGTCACTAAGGATGAGTCTATATACTAATAGCACAGTATTTGCAGATACAAATTCTAACCACCATTCTATCAAAATTTACAGCATTGTGTTTTTTCTAAATACTTTCCACAGAGAACTCATTCAGCAAGTTCTATTGTCAAAAGTGGGAAATACTCGTAGTTAATTAGTAAAATGTAAGATTAGCATCCTGATGTAATATTAATTAGTGTAATATTCTAATATTCTTGTATTTTAGTGCCCAGTGCATATTAGCGTTCCCTACTCTCTGAAGAGCTGCTACAGAAATGCAGCTACTTGATTTAAATTATTTACTCTATTTAGTTTATTCAATCCAATATTTCTTAAAGTTTTTTAGGTACAGAGTTTCCTTTGTTTTTATTTTTGCACAAAGCATGTATTATTATCTGACACAGCCAGTATTATATGGGTCACATATTGTGTCATGTAGTTTTAGTCTTTAAAGCTCTTCAATGAGTTAGCTCTGCCATTATGGCCAAATAATTTCCTGAGCAGTGATCATGGAGTAGACTTGTGCCTCCATACACTGAGTTGGCTTCATTTTTCTACATAGTGCTTACTTCCACTTCTGAGATTATATTATAAATTATTTTATGTATCACTGTCTCTTCTTTTATTTTTGGCCACTCTGTGCAGTATCATCACTGTCTTACTCTAGAGATAAGCACTATGAATGTAAGCACTTCTATTTTGTTCACTGCTATATCTCAAGTTTGTAAAACATCTTGGGACTTAATAGGTGATTAACGTATTTTTTGTTGAATTAATGATAAAGTCAATAACCTCAGATATGCAGATGACACCACCCTTATGGCAGAAAGTGAAGAGGAACTAAAAAGCCTCTTGATGAAAGTGAAAGAGGAGAG
>SJYV01046797.1:541675-577362 GCA_006410875.1 Neotragus pygmaeus | reverse complement strand
AAATGTGTATTCCTGAAAGCATTATTAAACATGCCTATTCCTGAGTCCCGACCAAGACTGACCTAATCAATCAGAAGTTTTGAGGGCAGGTGGTCCATGAATATGCAAAAGCACAGTCATTCTTACGTTCAAAATACTTTGAGAATCTCTGAGCTGAACAGTCCCTGAAGGTCCATGACAAGCACAATTTCAACATTGCTAAAGCTGGAATTTATGTTTCAAATTGAATGTGACATGAAGTTGGGGATTGAGTCATTCAAGGTGAGTCTGGCTCAAGATGTAGCCTTTATAACTGAGGTTTTGTTCTCTCTTTATCCTCATGTAACATTAACTCACAGGTGGTGCTAGTGGTAAAGAATCTGCCTGCCAATGCAGGAGACACAAGAGATGTGGGTTTGATCCCTGGGTTGGGAAGATTCCCTGGAGTAGAGCATGGCACCCCACTCCAGTATTCTTGCCTTGAAAATCCCATGGACAGAGGAGCCTGGCAGGCTACAGAGACCTGCAAAGAGTTGGACACAACCAAGCACACACACAACAGTAACTCCAGTGAAGTAGTAGAAATACAGGACTGAACTATTTCTCAGTGGCAGTGGCTCATGGGGCGGACTCGGTAGGGATGGGATATCAGCGCTGGAGAATATGACTGGGAAGAGAGGAATGTCTAAAGGCCAGGGCACAGAGGTGAAGCTTCTTCTCCTCTCTGGAGCCTCTGTCCGGAGATAATTTTGACTGCTTTTGGTTATTTGTTTTCACAGAACATGGAAAAGATAGCAAAGTTTTCTTCAGTCTCTCTCAAACCTCCTCTAGAACCCACAAGCCAGTACCAGAAGCCAGGCTGCAGGAATACTTTTCTTTTGCCTGGCTCTGCTGTTTGTGCTGTGCAGCGACTTGAACGGATTCATTTCTGCCTCCTGTGATGTGACTCTTGAACTAGCCCACATTTTTGTCCCCTGTTGAGGTACCTGACAAAAATGCTCTGTTTATAGACAACATTTGTTTGGGGGCCATCCTAATCTATTTCTAACTACGTTGTCTGTTTTAGTCCACCTATTGACAAAGACTCTCCTTGAACAAAGTTTAATCAGGCTCCTGGGACCCTTCTTGTCCTTGGTTCCATCATTGCTAGACTTGCATAGCCAAATTGTAGTAAGGATCCTGCTAAGTCACTTTAGGCAGAAGGCCCCGCTCTCCATACCTGAGCAACTTCCTTACTCGTAGGATCTGGTCGCCCTGGTCTGCCTTCAGCAAGAAGCCTACTAAGTCTCTTCAACAAGAATCTCCTCTATCCTTGATGTCTTCTCTTAGTAATTTTCCTTCTGCTGTCCCCATCATTCTGCTTGTTGACTATGAATCCCCAGTTGCCTCTGCTGTATTTGGAGTGGAATTGAGCTCATATCTGTCCCTTGTGATAGTTGTGACACCTATTTTAACAGCCCTAGATAAAGTCATCCTTACCATTTTTGCTTCCAGTTTTATACTGAGATATCACTTAGTGAATATCCATCATCTCATACAGATTCCATATTAAAGAAATAGGAAAACATATTTTTTTCCTTGTGATGAGAACTCTTGTTGCTGCTGCTGCTGCTAAGTCGCTTTAGTCGTGTCTGACTCTGTGTGATCCCATAGACAGCAGCTCACCAGGCTCCCCTGTCCCTGGGATTCTCCAGACAAGAACACTGGAGTGGGTTGCCATTTCCTTCTCCAATGCATAAAAGTGAAAGTGAAGTTGCTCAATTGTGCCGGATCCTCAGCGACCCCATGGACTGCAGCCCGCCAGGCTCCTCCATCCATGGGATTTTCCAGGCAAGAGTACTGGAGTGGGGTGCCATTGCCTTCTCCCGTGATGAGAAATCTTAGGATTTACTATATTAACAACTTTTGTATGTAATATACAATGGTGTTAATTATATTTATCATATTATGCATTACATCTCTAGTAATTATTTATCTTATAGCTGGAAGTTTGTATCTTTTGATTGATTGCCTTTATCCAATTCTATCTTATCCCATCCTATAACTTTAGTTACTACAAATCTGATCTCATTTTCTATGACCTTGTTTGTTTTTGAAGTACAATTGATCTATAACACTATGCTGGTTCCTGTTATACAACATAAAGTAAAGTAAATGTCACTCAGTCATGTCCGACTCTTTGGGACCCCATAGACTGTAGGCTACCAGGTTCCTCCATCCATGGGATTTTCCAGGCAAGAATACTGGAGTGGGTTGCCATTTCCTTCTCCAGGAGATCTTCCCAACCCAGGGATTGAGCCCAGGTCTCCCGCATTGTAAGCAGACGCTTTACCATCTGAGCCACTGGGGAAGTCATGTTATACAACATAGCGACTCATATTTCTATACATTTCAAAATGATCACCATGATAAATCTAGTTTCCATTCTCTTACCATTTTTACAAAGTCTCAGAATATTTTTTTCTTTAATAATAGACACATTCTTATAAAATAAGTTAGGAAACATTTTACCTAATCCTTTTGTTTTACAAACAATAAAAATGAGACTCAAAAAAGCTAAGTTAATTATCTAAAGTCCTCTTCTTGCAATGTAAGCCAATT
Source organism: Neotragus pygmaeus (assembly GCA_006410875.1). Taxonomy (NCBI): domain Eukaryota; kingdom Metazoa; phylum Chordata; class Mammalia; order Artiodactyla; family Bovidae; genus Neotragus; species Neotragus pygmaeus. The sequence continues at coordinate 574,782 of SJYV01046797.1, read as the reverse complement.
CCTTTCTGTACTATAGTGAATAAAATCAGAAAAGCTGCTAGCTTTCACAGATCTATGTCCTGTACTTTAAACCCATGAATGTTCTGGTCATTCTGTCCTCTCTAGTAGGTTAGACGGGAAAAAAAATGGCCATTTTTCAAACTTATGAACCTCAAGCTATATAGTTAGAGAGAATTTCCAAAGAAGGTTTATATACCTTTAATACATAAAAGAGTATCCTGAAGCTAGATTTTTTCCATTAAAAAAATTCTCTCAATTTCTTCCATTTGATTGTTTCGTTCTTTAGTATAAGTTACCCAGCAAAAGGCCTGAAGAATAAACACATGGCAAGCAATTGTGATCACTCTTCCTTGCCCTGGCCAAAAGCTTATTAGATTATATTGATTTACCAGATCTTTCCTTGCAGAAATAGCCTAATTAAATGTTTAGTACTGCCTTTGAAGGTGAGGTCAACTCAATAGTTACCTTGAGTTCTAATTTTAGAAGCTCTCCCTTCTCTGATTATATTTTTGTTAATGAGAACTAAACATTGATGTCTTAAATTGGCACCCTTTCCATTCTTTTGCATATTATTTCTTGGAACAAAAATGTTGTTGGGAGTCTGAGTTTAAATTGGGCCCAATCACAGATAATTTTTACCTTGGGTGGAAAGATTATTCTCTTCTTTACTGGGAGGGATGGTGATATGGCAACCCTAGTGTTCTTTCTTTTTACAAAAGTTATTTGGGGAAAATTTCAGATTTCTTTGGGCTTCCCTGGTGGCTCAGAGGTTAAAGCATCTGCCTGCAATGCTGGAGACGTGGGTTTGATTCCTGGGTCGGGAAGATCCCCTGGAGAAGGAAATGGCAACCCATTCCAATATTCTTGCCTGGAGAACCCCATGGACAGAGGAGCCTGGTGGGCTACAATCCATGTGGTCGCAAAGAGTTGGACACGACTGAGCGACTTCACTTCAGATTTCTTTTAAGCTTTGAAGCGGGTATTTCCTGCATTCAGGATGCTATCTCTTTCTGTGGGGAGTGGAGTCATAGGGTTCTTTCTTTCAGGGATATTTTCGCCTTTCTAAAAAGAAAAGACAATTTAAAGACTTTGTTTTGTTTTGTCATAACTTTGACAGTGTAGAAAGTAAGCTCTTAGACTGGTCATTAGGGAGGAGTAAGATATACTTATTTGGAGTAGCTATGGCGTTTTATCTTTTCTCCCTTCTTTTCAGGAACAGCTGGTCTTGTTCCTGTGGTAAGATAGGGTTGGCAAATCTAAATGGTGCAATCTATCTTCAGCTAAGACGGTGTTAAAATTCATTTTCTTATAGATAGATTATCCCAGAGTACTTAATGTGAATACTGTTTAAAAAACAGACTAAACATCCTAAATATCTAACTTCTTATGGTTGACAAAAGTTTTTATGAGCCTTTTGTTTTTTATGGCTGTTTGTTTAGAATTGTCCATTTGAGAATTTTTTTTTTTTTTTTTGTGGGGGGAGGGTGGGTATTCTTTCTATACTTACCTCCTTTCCCCATGAACAGCAGATTTGACCAAAATCATTTACTAGGAGAAGAGTGTGATAAATGTAACTATGTTTGTACAACAGAGAAACTAAAAAGAAATCTTATTTGATCCCCGTTTTTGGTCACTGTGAAATTAAGGGCATCATCAACACTCCGGGGCATTTGAAAACGAACTTCCTTTTTGGAGGCTTTGAAGGCTTTCAGATAGGCTGTGGATTTACCATGCTTCATGGAGCCGAAGGACACGGGTGTCTGATGGTCCTGCTAGACATTTACACACGGTGTAATACTCCTCCACTTTCAGTTCAAAGCAAGTATTGTCTCCTGGGTTTTCACTTAGCTTCTTTTGCTGTTTCTCATTTATTTTGCGATAACAGTTCACTTCAAACTAGATAATCTTCTGATAAAAAAAAAGCAAGTTGGTTCCTTTCCTTCATAAAACAACCTTTTCTTTGAAGACACAGTTCAGTAAGTCCAATAAATTTTGAGGTAGCATGATTTTTCATTGGTTGGGTACTATAATATAATATGAAAACCAGAATCTTTTTAAGATGCTTTGCTACAAGACTTTCTTTTGCTAAGTTTAGAAAACCTATTCAGCACATACTATAATTTGACACTATTAGCCTCAAAGTATTACGTGCAGTTGTCTCAGTATAATTTCAGCTTTTGAACTTTGCACGTGAAATAGCATGAGAGTGAGCCAAACAGCAAATGAATGCAGTTGATTTGTTATTGAAAGGCTAAAGGGAATTCCAACATGAGTTCAAAGTGCTGTTTAATAAGCAGAAGATACAGAGAAATTCATTTTATAAGTTTAAAAAATAGGTTGACTTTAAAAGTGCAACTTGAAGCCATGTTTTAGAAGATACTTTAGCTAGCGATCCGTCTCTGTGTAGGTGGTTGGGGATCTCATTCAGAGTTAACTGGTAATTTCTTTCTTCTCAAGTTAGCAAATAAAGTCAGTTAAAAACAAGCTTGGGTCTGACTGAGGAAAAACAAAACCAAAATAAAAAACAACTTTTTACTTTTTCCACTGGAAGTCTGAAAATGAAATTCATTTAAAAAGTTGTTTTGAGAGTCACAACTTTGGGATTCTTCTGAAAGTCTTCTGTAAATGTGAATGTCTAAGTGTATATTTGTAATGTGTAGGCAAAATTCTGGGCAACTTATTTTGAGATCCACTGTAAATGCCCAAACAGGTCTGATCTGTGCTGTGCTGTGCTAAGTCATTTCAGTCATGTCCAACTGTTTGCGATCCTATGGACTGCAGCCTGCCAGGCTCCTCTGTCCATGGAATTCTCCGGGCAAGAATATTGGAGTGGGTTGCCCTGTCCTCCTCCAGAGGATCTTCCCAACCCAGGGATAAACTCACATCTTTTACATCTCCTGCATTGGCAGGTGGGTTCTTTATCACTCGCACTACCTGGGAAGCCAAACACATGATTAGAAATATAATTAAAATTCATACAAATGCTTCATAGACTCCTGGATGATAAAAATAAAAATGTCAGTGACTGCTGAATTGGAGTGCTAGTTTGTAGAGGTGTTCTTCATTCATCACATACTTAGAAGAATCTTCCGAAATAGGACAGGTTACATAATCTTTATTGTAAAAAGAGGGTAAAAATAATAGACTTATTGAAGATCAGCTATAAGCCACACATTGTTTAAACATTTTGCACATATTAAGTCATTTATTCCTTTTTAATGCTTTATGAAATAGATACTCCTGTGTCATTTTGCAGATAAAGAAATGAATACCTAAGAGAGCAACATCTTTCCTGAGATTGTATAGCCAGCAGTGGTGGAGCTAGGATTCAAGCTGAGGAATGATAACTACCCCTTTTTACAGATGAGAAACTTGAGTTTCAGAAAGGCTAAAAATGGTTCCCAAAGCTAAAACACCTAGTAAATGATGTGCGGACATTCAAACAAGGTCTGTTTGGCTTTAGAATCTTAGCTTTTAACCATTTTATTACAATATTTACTTTAAACCCTGGTTTCTCACTTTTTAGTTTGATACCAGGACATTTAAGCTAATGAGTTCCTTAGTCCTGGCCACTATTTACAAAAGATATATTGGCTTCTTTCTCCACCTACATGATGTAAGGTCCATTTTATTTATTTTTTAAAGTTTGTTTTTAACTGGAAGATAATTGCTTTAAAATATTGTATTGACTTCTGCCATAGAAAAATTGAATCAGCCATAAGTATACATATGTTCCCTCCTTCCTGACCCTCCCTCCATTCCCCAATGTCCATTTTTATTTTGCAGCCTTAATATACACAGATAAATGATTTTTAATTAAGATATTTTGCATGGTTCCAAATTGGGAAAGGAGTATGTCAAGACTGTATATTTTCACCCTGCTTATTTAACTTATATACAGAGTACATCATACAAAATGCCAGCTGGATGAAGCACAAGTCAGAATCAAGATTGTCGGGAAAAATATCAATAACATCAGATATGACATCACCCTTATGGCAGAAAGTGAAGAGGAGCTAAAGAACCTCTTGATGAAAGTGAAAGAGGAGAGTGAAAAAAACTGGCTTAAAACTCAATATTCAAAAAATGAAGATCATGGCATCTGGTCCCATCACTTCATGGCAAATAGATGGGGAAACAATGGAAACAGTGACAGACTTTATTTTCTTGGGCTCCAAAATCACTACAGATGGTGACTGCAGCCATGAAAATAAAAGATGCTTGCTCCTTGGAAGAAAAGCTATGACAAACCTAGACAGCATATTAAAAAGCAGAGACATTACTTTGCCAACAAAGGTCCTATGATTTTTCCGATAGTCATGTATGGATGTGAGAGTTAGACCGTAAAGAAGGCTGAGTGCTGAATAACTGATGCTTTGAATTGTTGTGTTGGAGAAGGCTCTTGAGAGTCCCTTGGACTGCAAGGATATCAAATCAGTCAATCTTAAAGGAAATCAATCCTAAATATTCATTGGAAGGAATGATGCTGAAGCTGAGGCTCCAATACTTTGGCCACCTGTTGTGAAGAACTGACTCATTAGAAAAGACCTTGATGATGGGAAAGATTAAAGGCAGGAGGAGAAAGGAACCACAGAGGATGAGATGGTTGGATGGCATCACCGACTCAATGGACATGAGTTTGGGTAGACTCCGGGAAGTGGTGAAGGACAGGGAGGCCTGACGAGCTGCAGTCCATGGGATTGCAAAGAGTCGTACATGACTGAGTGATTGAACAATGTTTGGTATGGATGGAGGAGTATAAGATGCAAGGTGTATAGAATTGTATTAGAATCACTAGAGAAACTTTTTCAAAGTGCCATGTCAGCTGAAGGCTCCGAATACATCTACTATATCAGAGTGGGATAGGGTGGGGTCTTTCAGTAGGAGGAAGCCTCGGTCCATGTAATTATAGAAAGGTTCCATAACACACCATGATATCATCTCTCATTTGGTTGACTACTTCAAGAGGTTCACTCTCCTTGCCTGCACAAGCTGTGCCATGTCTTTCTTTAAAAATGCTTCATGTTGTAGGTATAACCTGATGATTGCAAGGGACAATGATGGAACTGTTTTCCTCTATCTGGATAAAGGACCTTACATTTAATTTGTGAACAGTATTATCATGCTATATGTGGTCTGTAGGACTTTTTTTTCTTACTGTGACTAAGATAAGATAGGTCTTCTCCTTTCTACTTCTCTATTAAATGTATCTCTTTTGAGTTCATTATTTCTGTGTTGAGTGCTTTTTAATATAGATTTGGTAATCAATATATTAACTATTCTTCCATTTGTATCATATGTAAATTTGAAAGGTAGGTCTTAATAAGCTGGTGATTAAAAAAAATTGAACAAAGTAGGACAAATGTGAAAATTTAAAAATTTATGAACAAGAGCCCTCTCTCTGGGAGAATACTGTCTAGTAACATCTATCCATAGAATATGGATATGATTGTTCAATAAACTACTAAAATTTCTGACATTCTATTACCTAATAATGTTTAAGCACACAGGGTTTGAGTCAGACAGACACAGGCTCAAATCCTGGCCCATTGTTTTGGCTATGGACAAGTTATACAACATCTTTGAAACTTTGTTTTCTCCACTGAAAAGTGAGGTTAATAATATTAATATCAGAAAATATTAAAACATACATAGAAATATCTCTGTTAGAACAGTACCTCACATATAGTAGTTATTCAACAAATGATAGCTATTATTATTGATATTATCATGAGAATTTAGAGAATTTGATCAATATATATGTCTTTCTCTACCAGACAAAGATCTCATCAAAAAAAAAAAAAAGAGGTGTATTTGGCTTAGTTTACTTGGTGAATCTTGATGACCTATTAACGTTTATATCTCTTATTCTTAAATTAATCTACTATACATTCTTAATCTCTTCATGTTTCTCAGTTTGTAAATCGTTTGACTGATTTTTTAATGTTTCCATATACAATGAAATCAAATGAAACCTTTCTTTTCTTAATGCTAGTGTTAAGTACACCCCTAAAAACTGATTTCTTTTGCTGAGCACCCAGAACTAAATAAGTAGTTAAGGAGATGAATTTTCATTCATGCCTTTATGTATGAAAAGTCAACTGTCTTTAGTTATCTTTAGCCACCACTTTCTAAAATTTCTCCAAGTTTGTTTTCCCATTGAGTTAAATAAAATGACCCAGAAAGTTTTAAATGCTAGTACAAAGTCAAAGGAATAAACTGAAAGATTTTGTGGTAGGTAAGAAAGTTAATTATCTATGATTTGATACTTTTATCCAATAGCTAATTTTACACAAAGTTATGTTGCATTGTGGATGACAGGATAGAGTGATTTTAAAGATTTATTTCATATTAAGTAAGATTTCGATGCTTTTGACTAAAAAGTAGATATGTAAAGGATGGCTCAGATGGTAAAGCGTCTGTCTACAATGCGGGAGACCCAGGTTCGATCCCTGGGTCGGGAAGATACCCTGGAGAAGGAAATGGCAATCCACTCCAGTACTATTGCCTGGAAAATCCCATGGACAGAGGAGCTTGGTAGGCTAAAGTCCATGGGATCGCAAAGAGTCGGACACAACTGAGCGACTTCACACACCAAAGGATGTTCATGAGATCCCCAGAGGAAGTTGAATGGGTTTCTGAGAGCACCAAGAGAGAACTTTCCAAAGTAAGTTTATTGGTAAGTCAGTTGAGGAATCCTTGACCAACATTTTTATTTTTTTGTAGTTTTGAAATAACCTTATTTCTAAGATATCTAGCAACCTCAAGAAAACATATTCTAGCTTGTTCTGTGTACTCTGTGTCTCGTTTTAGACATTTCAGATTTCAGGAATAAGGTTAAGTAATTTTAAAACTTAATGCCCTGACATAGAAAACCACCGGCATTATTAATTTTCAAATCAATGAAGAGAGTAGAAGAATGTTTTAACAAAAGAGCTAATGGCTGTTTTCTTTAACCTATGGTTGGGTTAATTGAACAATATGGCCTTTTCTTGGGACACTAAAAGTAAAATGGAGAGTCTGCCTTTTTATATCTGAATTCTGTAAAGTATCTGTTTGGGAAATGGGTAATACATGTCGATCTTATTCTTTTCTTAAATAGTCTTTCTTCGTGGCAGGAATGATATGACTCTTATTGTTTAACATTTGTGTAGCACTGGCAATAGACTTGTCTTTGCATTGAATATCATAAGTAGGAATCATCCAATCCTGGTGGGCATAGTATAAAAAGAAGGTAAACCTAATAATAAGAGATAATTATGACAAGAATAAAGGTGGACTATTGAACAAGTACTCTGCTTTTTCTTAACAAACAGAAATGGGTAGGAGACTGCACACGCCTGGTGCTGTCGTCTAGAATCCTGATAACCTACTCCCTCTCTCCCAGCAAAGCTTAGTTAAAAAGCACAGCTGAATTAAACACAAAGAAAAACCCGTGGACTTGTGGATGTAACTGTGCTTTCAGTAAAGCTTTATCTCAGTAACATGATGATTTAAAGCAGATGTGATTTTCCTAACATTGCTATGGTTTTGACCACCTAGTTCTTTTACTCCTTTGTGATTTTGAATGAATTATTGATAAGGACTACTTCAAAGGTGCACAAAAAAATCTTTTACACTTAACATTTATAAAACAATGATGTTGATGGAGGGAGAAAGAAAACCCCTGTCAATATTTTTCTGAGACTAAACAATAACAAAGTGCCTCCAGGATTCATTTTAATGAGAAAAACTAGGGTGGCTCCGTGGAAGTCTCAAGACAGGCAGTGCACACTAGGAAATTAATTATTCCTTGGCAGTCAGGCAAATGTATGCACTTTATGGTGGCATTGCAGAAAATAAATATTCTTTTAATCAGCAATGCTGGCTTATTTCCTCAAAGGTAACATCAAACTTGAAACGCATGAAGTCACATATTTTAAGATAGGATTCCGAAACAAAGGGTTTGCTTGGCTTTTCAGAATACTGTTTTCAGGTTACTGTTTGCACAGGGTTTCCTCCAAGTAAATGCAGCTGATCCCTGAGTCTTGTCCACACTCAGAGAACAGGGTTATCATTATGGACAGCATTTTCTCTAAGCCTGACTGTGATCTGTGCTGGAGGAGACATTGACTTTCATGATGGTTTTATGGATCGATGATTCAGGTGGTTCTCCAGATAGCTCTGCTGGGTTCCTGGGCCATGTTTGCAAGTCAAAGCTGCGTCTCCTCCCCTAGGTGGAATTTCTCAGCTCAGGGATTCACTTCTTAGCTGCCTCTTAGCTGCCTCCAGCTCAGGCAGTTGGCAGCTGACGGGGCAGCGCTACTAATGCAACCGAGTCTTCAAAGCGGCAGGTGATAAGAGACGTTGGGATTTTAACAGGGTAATGAATTAATTCACAAACTCACTGAGCACAAATGATAACTTCGGTACAATTTCTAGTTACAATTAGGAGGGGATTGCATTGTTTTACGGGATAAAGGTATTAGTTTTGATTCTTGTAATGTAATGTGTAGCATACTGGTATCTTTGAGGAAAAGCCAGGTTCTGGATGTGTGAATTTGCCCGTGACCAACTCCTGAAATGGATGCAAATTAAAACGAGTGATTTCTGTGATAGCAAAGTGTGCTGTAGCGTAGCTTCTATACCCAGATCCCTAAGAGGGACTGGCAGAGGCTCAGAATTTCATTTTGCCTGAACTTTTATCCAAAAGCAGCATAACCAACCCTTCTCCAAATGTATCCCAAGCTTTTCTTATATTTTGAGAGAATTCAGGCTGAACAAGCAATCTTTATGCTGTACTTCAACCTTGTAATTATTTCAGTGACTCCCTGCAAAATCAACAGATTCAAGACAATATCTAATTCCTGATTTCGTTATGACAAGGGAATCATTCATATTTTCCCTATTGTTTCTGATGTTTCCACCAAAATATTTCTATTAGAAAAAAGACAATTTTTAATTTCAGAGACAATCCTCAGAAAAACAAGTTATCCTTTTTTCAGGATTTGACTGGCATTATTAATAGTTTTTTCAAAAAAGAAATTGTGAGTTTGTGTGTTAACACATAAGTATGTATGCTAATATCTATTTTAGAATTATTTTCTATCATTTTCATCTTTCAGATGGTAAAACTGCTAAAGGTAATTAATAAAATCTATTGTTTGTACCTGTAGAATGCTCAGATAAGTACCAGGTATACATGGTAACTAAAAATATCAGTTAGTGATAATAGACGTGTTAGATATAATGATAAAATAGTCTTTCTTTCAGATGACTGACTTACATGGAAATGATATATTCATTCAATACAATGAATATTCAATGTGATTTAATAAATATTCATTGGACACCTGTGCTGGGCCCTAGAGATATTAAGATGAGAAAGCTTCAGTTTTGGTTACTTACCACGGTAGATTGCATTGTTGTTCTTAAATATTCACTCCTCTTCCTGTAATGTAAAAGGATTAGACCTCCCTAGGTGGGGATGTATGTACCTTGCAGTGTGTCCTGTGAGAGGGGGATATAGTTCTCTATCTCCTTGACTGTGTAGTGGACACCATGCACACCACACCTGAGAAGATGATTTAAGAAGAATTACATGATTCTATCGTCACCTTCTTTTTGCTGTAAGAATGGCAAGTCTCAACAAAGAGATTTTCCTAAATTAAAACATAACCCTAACCGTAACCTGAATCCTGGAATAAGAAGATTGAAAAAAGCTCACAACAACCGACCTGCAGCTGCCAGCGTGTACCATGTTCATTGTTGTAAATCACTGAGATTTCGGAAGTTGTTGACTCACAGTGAAGCTAGCTGAAACACTTTGCCTGGAATTAAACTACAGTACATTAATTCTAAGACAGTAAAATTTCTCACTGTCTGTTTAGTGACCTAGGACCAAAAAAAAGGAGACTAATTCTCATCCAAGAATACTGGAAACTATAGCTGTTTGTAACAGCCTTGGATGGACTGTGAGCAGACTCCATCTGGGTTACTCTGGCCAAGTTTGCCTACTGTTAAATATTAGTACATTAGCTATTCAGCTTTCCTCATTGAGTGTAGGTCACTGAAAGAGCTAACTCTGTCATTATTTATTTGTCCTAGATGTAGTCACCTGGACCAAGTCAATTGGTAGTTTAAGGTCAAAGCTTTCATGTTTTACTTATCTAGTGTGTGTGTGTTAGTCACTCAGTCATGTCCGACTGCAACCTCATGGACTGTAGCCCACCAGACCCTACTGTCCATAGAATTCTCCAGGCAAGAATACTAGAGTGGGTTGCCATTTCCTTCTCCAGGGGATCTTCCCAACCCAGGGATCGAACCTGGGTCTCCTGCATTGCAAGTGGATGCTTTACCATCTGAGCTATTAGGGAAGTTACTTATCTAGTAGGATGAGAATAAAGACCTGTTCAGGGCAGTTAACATGTCAAGGTTATCCATCTCTGACATGCTATTGCCTTTCAGTATGTGTTAGAGATCAACAAACACTTGTATTAATAATTATTTTTCTCCTCCTAGGGTCAAGGTTAACATGAATGGAGAGAATTCTTGTCTAATCTACAGTAAGAGGAGGGTGTGCTTGCATGAGAGCAAGAATGCAAGGATGAGCAAGAAAGAGGGAGACAGAGAGAAAAGCGAGAGAGAGAGAATGATAAGCGAGAGAGAGACCGAGAGAGAGAGAGAGAGAGAGAGAGAGAGAACTAAAGGTTTAAGGGTTTCACCTATGTACCTGCATGTACCACATACTAAGTGAAAATCCCATTATATTAAGAAGACAAAGAAAAAAAAATCAAAACCCAAGATCATTGAATGTTTTTTGTGGTTGATTCATTTCAGGATACATTTTTCTACAAGTCCTTTGCTAACTGCCTTTCTTGGACTTTTGTGCCAGGACACATGAAGTGGAGGACATCAACATGCTGCCCCATTCTCTTCCCTTCCTGTGGCTCCTGCACATTCTTTTTCCACCCCCTTGCAGTTGGGTGGCGCATGTGATTGTTTCCAGCCCCTGGACCTGAATAGAAGTGATGCTTGTCACTCAACAGGCTGAGGCTTGGCTCCCGGAGTCTCTCTTCTCTGCCATGGTCATCCTGGGAGATACATGCTGAGAGACCAGTGCCACCAGATGGCATCTGAACAGATCCTGACTCACTCACTGCTTGGACCTCAAAGGGAATTTTGTAAGCAAGAAATAAGGTTATGTATTTTACTCGTTATTATAGCTTACTGTGGACCACCATATGGCTTCTGAACACTTCTCATTTTTTGCCTTGGAACTAATTTTTTTTAAAAATCTTCTGATCTTCCTCCCTTCTTTCCTCTCTACTTTTCTTCTTCTTTTCTTCATTCTAAAGCAATTTATGGACCATGAACTATATGCCAAGAATTGTGCTGATAAACAGTTGAGACGTAGATTCTACCCTGTGGAATTAGAGGGGAGTGAGAATGACAGTTTTTTTATTCCTTTTACCTGTACCAGGCACTCTACCAAACTATCTCATTTAATTCTCACATCCACACCACAAGCAGGTTCTATTACTACCCCTAACTTATTGATAAAGAAATGGAGCTTCAGAGAGGTCAATGGTAGGGCCCAAATCAGACAGACAGTGAAGGACTGAGCTGGGCTTCAACCTTGAGCTGCTCACTGCCAAAGCCTTGGTGATGAAACACTGGATAACTTTTGCTTCTCTGGAGAGGCCACACATTATTATTATATGATAATATATATATCATCATTATTATATAATATTAATATAATATATAATGTTATATTCTTATATTAATATATTCTTATATTATAATAATATATATCATTATTGTTATTAATACATCTGTTAGAAGTAGAGATTTCTCCACTCTTTGGATACGAGTTTGTTCTTTGATGTTTTGATCATAATGAAAAGAGTGTCAAGAGACTGAAGTAGTCAGAATTCCACTCCCCTCACTGGCTGTCTGAAAAATGCCTGGGCAGGTCCCGATGTTGCCCTCCATGCTTTTATTCCTCTGCTAAAGGCAAGAGTCCTCATCTGAGTGGACAGCCTCAGAACCAGCTGGTGCAGCTGGTGCGGGATGTGTGTGGACACAAAGGGTGCCGCTCACAGTCCCGTCAGGCCCCGTGAGGACAACTGGGCAGCACTGCCAGCAAAGGAAGGGGGACTCAAAACCCCCTTTCCTGGGGATATCTGTGGACCCGTGGCGACAACGAACCATAACTTTAAAAATATGTTATTTGGGATGAAAGGGAGAGCTCTCCTCCAATTTACTGATGGTTTTGGCTTCTCAAAGGAGCTAGCAGGATTTTGAAACAAACTAAGTTTAAGTATGGATTTGTGAGGTCACCGCTTCTGCCTCACTGCTGACAGAGAGCTTATCTTGTTGGAATAGGCAAGGGAACTTTGGCTTCTTGCTTAAGAACACTTGATCCTGAGACCTGTTTATCTCATTTGCTTCCTCTGAGGAGCAACATCAGGGGTGCTCAGGCCTCCCTCTGGTATCCAGGACACCCGAGAAGCTGAGAACTGATTTCTCAAAGTGTGGGTCATTGGTCACATGCATTAGAAACACCTCGAGTCATTACTACTGAGGTGGGTTATGAATCCCACTGCTGACTCACTGAATTCAAAGCTTGGAGGTGGAATGGAGCTCTACTTCAACAAGCATCCGAGGGATTGTCACATGCACACCAAGGCTGGACAACAGTGGGCTGGAGGCCACAACTTCCTCTCGACTGGCCCTGAGCGCAGGTCTTGCTGACATTTAGGCTTTTATTCCTGTCTCATTTCTCCCTCGACCCAACACACACATCATTTTTAATAGCCTTATGGAACTCCCAGCAATAACTTCTCTATTATAGATGACGCACTCAGGATGAAATAACTGCTTTCTTTACAGGGCAGATTACAGAAATACAACCTTCGAGAAACCGCGGCTTCCTCTATTGTTCTGCATTGTTNTTTAACTTCTATGCAGAGTACATCATGAGAAATGTTGGGCTGGAAGAAGCACAAGCTAGAATCAAGATTGCTGGGAGAAATATCAATAACCTCAGATATACAGATGACATCACCCTTATGGCAGAAAGTGAAGACGAGCTGAAAAGTCTCTTGATGAAAGTGAAGAGGAGAGTGAAAAAGTTGGCTTAGAGCTCAACATTCAGAAAACTAAGATCATGGCATCCGGTCCCATCACTTTATGGCAAATGATGGGGAAACAGTGGAAACAGAGTCAGACTTTATATTTTGGGGCTCCAAAATCACTGCAGATGGTGACTGCAGCCATGAAATTAAAAGACATTTACTCCTTGGAAGGAAAGTTATGACAAACTTAGACCGCATATCAAAAAGCAGAGACATCACTTTGCTAACAAAGGTCCATCTAGTCAAGGCTATGGTTCTTCCTGTGGTCATGTATGGTGGATGTGAGAGTTGGACTGTGAAGAAAGTTGAGGGCCAAAGAATTGATGCTTTTGAACTGTGGTGTTGGAGAAGACTCTTAAGAGTCCCTTGGACTGCAAGGAGAGCCAACCAGTCCATCCTAAAGGAGATCAGTCCTGGGTGTTCATTGGAAGGACTGATGCTGAAGCTGTAACTCCAGTACTTTGGCCAACTCATGTGAAGAGTTGACTCGTTGGAAAAGACTCTGATGCTGGGAGGGATTGGGGGCAGGAGGAGAAGGGGACGACAGAGGATGAGATGGCTGGATGGCATCACCGACTCGATGGAGATGAGCTTGGGTAAACTCCAGGAGTTGGTAATGGACAGCTAGGCCTGGTGTGCTGGGATTCATGATGTTGTAAAGAGTCAGACTCAACTGAGTGACTGAACTGAAGTGATAATATAAAATTAAAATTATATATATATATATATATATATATATAAAATTTCTAAGCTGGAAGAGGGCATGGCAACCCACTTCAGTGTTCTTGCCTGGAGAATCCCATGAACAAAGGAGCCGGTGGGCTATAGTCCATGAAGTCCAAAAATCGTACATGACTGAAGCGACTAAGTATGCGGGCACAATATTTATTTATTTATTTTTGGTTTTGCTGGTTCTTTATTGCTGTGTTGGCTATTGTCTAGGTGAGATGCAGAGGCTTGTCACTGTGGGGGCTTCTCTTGTTGCATAGATCCGGCTCCAGAGCCTGTGGGCTTCAGTAGTTGCAGTGTTGGGCTGAGTAGTTGTGGCTTCTGAGCTACAGAGCACAGGCTCAGTAGTTGTGGCACTCAGGCTTAGTTGCTCCACGACATGTGGGATCATCCCAGACTAGGAATTGAAACTGTTTCTCCTGCATTGGCAGGCAGGATCTTTACCACTGAGCCCCTGGGGAAGCCCCCAATATATATTTTTAATGGAACCCTATTTTATAATATTAGCAAACTGAATGTGTTTTATATATGTGATCATAAAATATTATTTAGGTAAAGATGTCATCCCCAAACCACCAAACTTTCTGGTCAAAAATTTAATGCTCATAACCAAACCAGCAGTGTTTAAAGTTTGGCTATACACATAAGCATTTTTATGGTTAAGCTTCCTAACAGACTGTAAAAATTTTAACAGAAAGCCAAATATTGTGCAGCTTTGTGAAGGTTTAAAGCTTACTTGCAAGCACTGCTGCCTGTGGGAAGAATTTGTATGTACAGTTGGGTAGAGACAGTTTATGTCTCATTACAGTAAACCTTTACAGAGTTTTATAAGCAAGTTCAAGAAGTCACGATTGGTTACAAACATCAAGTGAAATTAAATAGTTGTTTTCCATTTGATATGCTTTAAGGTAAGTCCTCAGTTTGTAGCAGTGCCTATAAAATAAACACCTCTTGCAATGTTAAAACTTTTAAATATTTAATATAACGTGTACCTTTGGATTTGCTTACTTGAACCTGTGGAGATGCCCACAGCTCTTTGTCATTCTTGGTGGATTTGGCCTTGATTGGGCTCTCCCAAAGATTAGTGAACTAAAAGATGAGACAGCCTCTTTCCCTACATTCTCGCCTTTCCATTAGGGCATTCTCAGTTCAGTTCAGTTCAGTTGCTCAGTCATGTCTGACTCTTTAAATTTTTTTGAAGTCTATTTTACAAACTGCTAATTACCATGAAACAAAGATGCAATGTATGTACAACATTAAAAGGACTCTACACTAAAAAGACATTTAGAATAATGACTTTTTTTGGATATACACATATATTTTGGAAAATGTGAAGATGCCAAACACAGAACTTTATGAAGAAAATCAGTCACCAAATGACAAGTTTATTTTAATGAAGAATTTTGGGAATAAGTTTGATACACTGTATATGTATAGTAATATGTATAATTGAACAACTGGCATAGGGAATCCTAGTTCTAACTAAGGAAACTTTAAAAGATGAAATATTAACTAATACCTTGTCAAAGAAAATTAGCAACTCTCAAAACTTTTTTTAGTGTGTGTGTAAATGTTTGTATTCAATAAAGAGCAGAAATGGAGAGAGAATAAGTTGGCAGAGGGATAGGTGGACATGGAGTACATCTCTCTCCATGGATGCATCAACAATACACCTTCAAACAGAGAAGTGCATGCAGAACACCAGCTGAGAGCTGACAGGAGTACCTGACCAGCGGAAAAAGGTATATAAAAAACCCATGCAAAACTTGGTAGGAAAACTACTTGTGGAATCTTTGTTCCTGACCAGGGATCAAGCCCTGAACCTATGGAGTGGGAGAGTACTGACTCTAAGACCCTAGACTACCAGAGAACTAACCCTAAGGGGTTTCAAATGGTGTGAGCTCACACAAAGGAAAGCATTGGAATACAAGACCCAGCATCACCCAACCACCAGTAGCACCCTGTACAGGATGCCTCATCTAAACAACAAACAAAACAAAAATACAAACCCAATCATCAGCAGACAGGATAGCCACCTCACTCACCCTTGCCCATCAGAGGACAAACAAACAAGCAAACAAAAGGTCAGCACAAATCTCACCCTTTACGAAGCTTACACAAACCACTGGACCAACCTTAGGAGGGAAGAAACCAAAAGGAAAAAAGAATTTAAACTTGAAGCCTGGGAAAAGGAGACCTTAAACACAATAGGTAAAAAAATATATATTGAAAAGGCAGAGAAATAATACACAAATGAAAGAACAAACTAGAAAACACAGAAGTCCAAACAAATAAAGAGGAAATAGGCAGACTACTTGAAAAAGAATTCAGAATAATAATAGTAAAGATGATCAAAATCCTTGAAAACAAACTGGAGAAAATGCAAGAATCAATTAAGAAAGCCCTAGAAGAATTAAAAAATAAACATAGACAAAGAATACAATTACTGAAATTAAAACTACTCTAAAAGAATTGGAGAAGGCAACGGCACCCCACTCCAGTACTCTTGCCTAGAAAATCTCATGGACAGAGGAGCCTGGTGGGCTGCAGTCCATGGGGTCGCTAAGAGTCAAACACGACTGAGCGACTTCACTTTCACTTTTCACTTTCATGCATTGGAGAAGAAAATGGCAACCCACTCCAGTGTTCTTGGCTGGAGAATCCCAGGGATGGGGGAGCCTGGTGGGCTGCCGTCTATGGGATCACACAGAGTCAGACACGACTGAAGTGACTTAGCAGTAGCAGCAGCAGAGGGAATCAATAACAGAATATTTGAAGCAGAAAAATGAATCAATGAGCTGGAAGATAAAATGGTGGAAATAACTTCTGAAGAGTAGAATAAAGTAAAAAGAATGAAAAGAACTGAGGATAGCCTCAGATACCTCTGGGACAATATTAAATGCACCAACATTTGAATTATAGGGGTCCCAGAAGAAGAGAAAAAGAAAGGGTATGAGAAAAATTTTGAAGAGATTATAAAATTTCCCCATCATGGAAAAAGAAATAGTCAGTGAAGTCCAAGAAGCACGAAGAGTCCCATACAGGATAAACCCAAGGAGAAACCCACCAGACACATAATGAAACTAACAAAGACTAGACACAAAGAAAGAATATTAAAAGCAGCAAGGGAGAAACAACAAGTAACATACAAGGGAAACCCCATATCCTTAACTTCTGATCTTTCAGCAGAAACTCTGCTGGCCAGAAGGGAATGGGAGGATATATTTAAAGTACTGAAAGGGAAAAATCTACAACCAAGATTACTGTACCTGGCAAAGATCTCATTCAAAATTGATGGAGAAATAAAAAGCTTTTCAGACAAGCCAAAGTTAAGAGAATTCAGTACCACCAAACCAGTTTTACAACAAATGTTAAATGGACCTATATAGTAAAGAAATACATAGAAGAAAAAAATATCTACAAAATCAACTCCAAATAATTAAGAAAATGGCAATGTATATGTGTCAATAATTATTTTAAATATAAATGGATTAAATGCTCCAATCAAAAGACACAGGCTGGCTGAGTGGATACAAAAACAAGACCCATATATATGCTGTCTACAAGAAGCCCATTTCAGACCTAAAGACACATATAGATTGCAAGCGAGAGGATGGACAAATATATTCCATGTAAATGGGAAGCAAAAGAAAGCTGGAGTAGCAATCCTCATATCAGACAACACAGACCTTAAAATAAAGATTACAAGAGATAAGGAAGGACATTACATAATGATCAAGTGGTCAATCCAAGATGAAGACCTAACAATTGTAAATGTATATACACCCAACATAGGAGCACCTCAATATATAAGATAAACACTAATAGACATAAAAGGAGAAATTGACAATAACACAACAATTGTAGGAGACTTTAACACCCCTGGTGGCTCAGATGGTAAAGCATCTGATTGCAATGTGGGAGACCCAGGTTCGATTTTTGGGTCAGGAAGATCTCCTGGAGATGGAAATGGAAACCTACTCCAGTACTTTTGCCTGGAAAATTCCATGGACTGAAGAGCCTGGTAGGGTACAGTCCATGGGGTTGCAAAGAGTCGGACACGACTGAGCAACTTCACTTTCACTTTCACTTTCACTTTAATACCCTACTCACACCAATGGACAGATTATCAAAACAGAAAATTAATAAGTAAACACATATCTTAAATGATACATTAGATGAGATGGATCTCATTGATATCTTCAGGACATTCCATCCAAATGCAGAATAAGCCTTCTTCTCAAGTGCACATGGAACATTCTCCAGCATAGATCACATCTTGGGTCACAAATCAAACCTCAGTAAATTTAAGAAAATTGAAATCATATCAAGCATCTTTTCCAACCACAATCCTCTAAGACTAGACATCAATTACAAGAAAAAGAAAACTGTAAGAAACACAAACACATGGAAATTAAACAACACATTTCTAAATAATCGACAGGTTACTGAAATCAAAAAAGGAAATAAAAAAATTTCTAGAATCAAATGACAATGAAAACAAGACAACTCAAAACCTACAGGATGCAGCAAAAGCAGTTCTAAGAGGGAATCCTAACTCAAGAAACAAGAAAGACATCAAATAGACAACTTAACTTCACACCTAAAACAACTGGAAAAAGAAGAACAAAAAAACCCCAAATTAGTAGAAGGAAATAAATCATAAATATCTGAGTAGAAATAAATGAAAAAGAAATGAAAGAAACAATAGTAAAGATTAATAAAGTTAAAAGCTGGTTCTTTGAGAAGATAAGCAAAGTTGACAAAGCCTTAGCCAGACTCATCAATACAAAAAGAGAGAAGAATCAAATCAACAAAATTAGAAATGAAAAAGGAGAGGTTACAGCAGACAATGCAGAAATACAAAGGATTTTGAGACTATTATTAACAACTATATGGCAATAAAATGGATAACTTAGAAGAAATGGACAGATTCTTTGGAAAGTTAAATCTTCCAAGGAAGAAATAGAAATTATTAACAACCCAATTACTAGCACTGAAATTGAAATTGTAACCAAAAAAACCCCCTAAAAACAAAAGCCCAAGACCAGATGGCTTCACAGGAAAATTCTATCAAATTTAGAGAAGAGCTAATGCCTAGCCTTTTAAAACTCTTTCAAAAAATTGCAGAGGAAGAAACATTTCCAAACTCATTCTATGAGGCCACCATCACCCTGATACCAAAACCAGACAAAGACAACACAAAAAAAGAAAACTCAGCCAATATCACTGATGAACACAGATGCAAAAGTCCTCAAGAAAATTTTAGCAAACAGAATTCAGCAATACATCAAAAATTTCATACACCATGATCAAGTTGGGTTTATTTCAAGAATGCAAGGATTTTCCAATAAATGCAAATAAATCAATGTGATACACCACATTAACAAACTGAAAGATAAAAACCATATGATAACCTCAATAGAAGCAGAAAAAGCCTTTGACAAAATTCAGCACCCATTTACAATTAAAATTCTTCAAAAAAAAAATAGGCACAGAAGGAATCTACCTTAGCATAGAAAAGACCATATATGATAAGCTTACAGCAAACATTATTCTCAATGGTGAAAAAAAGTATTCCTCTTGAGATCAGGAACAAGGGTGTCCACTTTAGCCACTATTATTCAACATAGATCTGGAAGTCCTAGCTACAGCAATCAGAGAAGAAAAAGAAATAAAAGGAATCCAGATCAAAAAAGAAGTAAAGCTCTCACTGTTTGCAGATAACATTATACCCTAAAAATGACATAGAAAACCCTAAAGATAGTATCAGAAAATCACTAATCAGAGCTAATCAGTGAATTTAGCAAAGTTGCAGGATACAAAATCAACACACAGAAATCACTTGCATTTCCATATACTAACAATGAAAAATCAGAAAGAGAAATTAAGGACTCAATCCCATTCACCACTGCAACAAAAAGAATTAAATATCTAGAAATAAACTTACCTAAGTAAGCAAAAGAACTGTACACAGAATATTATAAGACACTGATGAAAGAAATCAAAAACAACATAAATAGATGGAGAGATATTCCATGTTCCTGGGTAGGAAGAATCAATACTGTGAAAATGACTATACTACCAAATGCAATCTACACATTCAATGCAACCCCTATAAAATTACCAATGGTTTTTTTTCACAAAACTAGAACAAAAAATTTCACAATTCATATGGAAACACAAAAGATCCTGAAGAGCCAAAGCAGTCTTGACAAAGAAGAATGGAGCTGGAGGAATCAGCCTTCCTNACATTCAATGCAACCCCTATAAAATTACCAATGGTTTTTTTTCACAAAACTAGAACAAAAAATTTCACAATTCATATGGAAACACAAAAGATCCTGAAGAGCCAAAGCAGTCTTGACAAAGAAGAATGGAGCTGGAGGAATCAGCCTTCCTGACTTCAGATTATACTACAAAGCTCCAGTCATCAAGACAGTATAGAACTGGCATAAAAAACAGAAATATAGATAAGTGGAACAAGGTAGAAAGCCCAGAAATAAGCCCACTCACCTCTGGGTATCTTATTTTTGACAAAGGAGGCGAGAATATACAATGGGGCAAAGACAGCCTCTTCAATAAATGGTGCTGGGAAAACTGGACAACTACATGTAAAAGAATGAAATTAGAACACTTCCTAACACCATACACAAAAAGAAACTCAAAATGCATTGAGGACCTAAATATAAGACCAGAAACTGTAAAACTTTTAGAGGAAAATGGGCAGAACATTCAATGACATAAAGCAGAATCGTTTATGACCCACCTCCTAGAGTAACAGAAATAAAAACACAAGTAAACAAGTGGGACCTGATTAAACTTAAAAGCTTTTGCACAGCAGAGGAAACTATAAGCAAAGTGAAAAGACAACTTCAGAATAGGAGAAAATAATAGCAAATGAAACAACTGACAAAGGATTAATTTCCAAAACATACAAGGAGCTCATACAACTCAAAGCCAGAAAAACAAACAACCCAATCAAAAAGTAGGAAGAGACCTAAACAAACATTTCTCCAAACAAGACATACAGATAGATGGCTAACAAACACTTGGGAAAATGCTTAACATCACTCATCATTAGAGAAATGCAATTCATAACTACAATGAGATATCACCTCACACCCGTCAGAATGGTCATCACCAAAATGTCTACAAACAATAAATGCTGGAGAGGGTGTGGAGAAACGGGAATGCTCTTGCACTGTTGGTGGAAATGTAAACTGATACAGCCACTATGGAAGACGGTATGGAGATTCCTAAAAAACTAGGGATAGAACCACCATTTGGCCCAGCAGTTCCACTCCTAGGCATATACCCTGAGGAAACCAAAATTGAAAAAGACACATGTATCCCATTGTTCACTGCAGCACTATTTACAATAGCTAGAACATGGAAAAATCTACATGTCCATCGACAGATGAATGGATAAAGAAGTTGTGGTACATATACACAATAGAATATTACTCAGCCATAAGAAGAACTGACATCAGAACTGACATTTGAATCAGTTCTGGTGAGGTGGATGAACCTAGAACCTATTATACAGAGTGAAGTGAGTCAGAAAGAGAAAGATAAATATCATATTCTAATGCACATATATGGAATCTAGAAAACTGGTGCTGAAGAATTTATTTAAAGGGCAGCAACAGAGAAACAGAAATAGAGAATAGACTTATGGACAAGGGGAGAGGGGAGGAGAGAGTGAGATGTATGGAAAGAGTAAAATGGAAACTTACATTATCATATGTAAAATAGATAGCCAAAGGGAATTTGCTGTATGGCTCAGGAAACTCCAACAGGGGCTCTGATCAACCTAGAGGGGTGGGCTGGGGAGGGAGATGGGAGGGAGGTTCAAAAGGGAGGGGATTATATGTATACCTATGGCTGATTCATGTTGAGGTTTGACAGAAAAAAACAAAATTCTGTTAAGCAATTATCCTTCAATAAAACAATTTTTAAAAAAAAAGCAGAAATAGAACTAGACCAAAAAAAAAAAATGCTCTTAAATGTTGAATTTTACACAATCCAAATGTTGATATTTTGCCTTTTTCCTAGGGGAAAAACAGATTCTTTACAGAAACCTCTTTCACAAACATACTGAACATCTGTGAAGTCACTCAGTCTTGTTCAAGTCTTTGAGACCTCATAAACTCTAGATTGCCAGGGTCATCCGTCCACGGAATTTTCCAGACAAGAATATTGGAGTGGGTTGCCATTTCCTTCTCCAGAGGATCTTCTCAACCCAGGGATCGAACCTGGGTCTTCTGTATTGCAGGCAGACTCTTTACCATCTGAGCCATCAGGGAAGCCACAAGTCAAGGATATTTGAGGATCTATCTGGTAAAAATGGAAGTTTAAACATAGTATATGAAAATACGTGAGATGTTGCTTCTTATAATAAAATGCATCCATTTTTGCCCTGGAAAGAAGGAATCTCTTTTTTTTTTAAGTTATAAATTTCATAGTTGTGAAATAAATGTATTTTGTCAACTTGTTTAGGAAGTGTTTTCAGGATCTAGAAGGAAAATAGTTTTATAAGATTCTAATTTCCAGGGAGTTGCTGACTGGGCAACTGTCTGAAATGGTACCATGAACACAGTTCTCATCTCATCCGCATAATCTATTCTTCTTCAATCACATAGTTCATTGTGCATCTACTACATGCCAGCCCTGTGAAGTGCCTAAGTCATAGGGTGGAAGTTTGCTGAGGTAAGTGTTGATGAGTGGCTCAGCCACTCAGATTGATATAAGTGGAAGATGAATATGAAAATGATGTTGCGGAGCTGTAGGAGGAATAAAATTAGGAAGATGTGACCAAGCCTTTTAGGGACATTCTAGTATGCCTAAAATGATCAAACTCCCTCTGCCTTTTCTTCCAAAATCCACACAATAGACAGGCAGGGTGAGAGCTGTTTCGAGAAAGACAGCTCTATCGGAATGAATCGAGATAAGAATCCCGGAGAGAGAATACAATAAGCCCCGAGGAGGAGGAACTCAGTCCATTCTTAAAGCCTCAAGAGGGAAGTACTTGCATTTTTCCCAAATCAGAGTCCATAAGCTGATGTTCATTCTGCTTCTGCCCTAAACTACTACTACTAAGTCACTTCAGTTGTGTTCGACTGTGCGACCCCACAGATGGCAGCCCACCAGGCTCTGCCATCCCTGGGATTCTCCAGGCAAGAATACTGGAATGGGTTGCCGTTGCCTTCTCCAAAATACCTACTATCAACATCAAAGGTCTCTCTCCTAACCTTAGAAGTAAATTAGGACATTACTAACATATGCAAGAAAAATAATAAATTATTGCTTGGAGAGAAAGACAAACAAGGCTATTCCCTGCTGGTCCAGTGGTTAAGACTGCGCTCTCGTTGCAGGAAAGCGAAAGTGAAGTCGCTCAGTCTTGTCTCTCTGCGACCTCGTGGACTGTAGCCTACCAGGCTCCTCCATCCATGGGATTTTCCAGGCAAGAGTATTGGAGTGGGGTGCCATTTCCTTCTCCCTAAACTAGTCTGTGCTTAAGGAATGTACACACCTGAAAAAAAAAATATCTGCATCCATGGCAGGAAGACACAGCTTTCTCTTAAAAAAAAAAAAAAAAATTTTCGCAGGAGCCCAAGATGCTAAAAGATAAGGCATAGTTAAACTCTGTGGAAAATCCTATATGCCTTTCAAAAATACTTGTTTATTGTATTATCTTTGTAAAACACGGTTCTGGTTATTTTTCTTTGTTGTTTACTTGGTGCCTCAGTGGTAAAAGAATCTGCCTGCCAATGCAGGAGTCCACAGGAGACGCCAGTTCAATCCCTGGGTTTTTGGGATTTCCCTTGGAAGATAAAATGGCAACCCAGTCCAGTACTCTTGCCTGGAGAATTCCATGGACAGAGGAGTCTAGTGGGCTACAGTCCATTGAGTCACAAAGTGTCGGACACAACCGAGCATGCATGCATGTGTCGTCTTTGTAAAACATTGTACTGGGTATCTTCCTTTGTTGTTTGTTTGGAGTAAGCATTTCCTTTTTACAAACTAAATTACTTGAACATAAGCAGTGTAGAAGGGGTCAAAAAAGTCAATTTGTAAGAAAATTATTTTCTCTTAAATCTGAATTTTGTGCATTGCAGGACATTGGTAACTATTACCTATATCTCTTTCAACTAATTAAGTCCCAATACCTCTTGAAACTATCAATGGTGATTTATAGAACCTTCAAGATAGAACCACCTTAACCTCAAAAATGCCCTTAAATCCAGGCATGTATTTGTCATCCCACTCAGGCAACACCTAAAACCTTTACACACTTTCCACTAACAAGGTAGTACCTTGGCATATCATATGTTCAAAATAATTAGAAATAAAATTGATATGTTGGTTGGCATTGTTTTTTTGAGAACTGACCTAGGCACCCATCAAATTCAGTACATCCCCCTTTGCTCAAAAAGTGGACAGGATAGCCATGAATATTGTGAGGATAACTTTGGTTTACATTTGAAAGTCTTTTGAAGGAGCTGTTGTCTGAACAGTGACATCTTTTTCTGTGTTTGTCTTGGGGAGGCTGTCGCTGAGTATTCTACCTGCCTTTCTGTGGGTGGAGGCATTCGTGTCTTTCATAAAGACTGCACATTTGTATCTCTGAACTGTATGTTTCTGTCTTAGCTAGAGAGCTCAAGGACAGCTTTGAATTGAATGTATCATGAAATGGACTAAAAATCAAGAACAGCAACAACAAAAAGACTTTTGTAATTTCAACTCAGAAAAAACAGGCATTTGCAACTAAATTAAGTGTTTGGTTTAGCTTGGCCCCTAGTGGATAGTAATGTTCATTTTCACGTTGAATTGGTAGATTTTGCGTAAATGAGGGGCAGAACCAAATGACCCTGGAGACTGAATTATCTCTTAGCTTTGGAAATGGATTTTATCTCAAGCCATAATTGAGATGAATTTATGGTGAGTTGACAGAAAGCCTGGAAACATTTGCTCACTTGATACCAGGAATAAAGATAACAGAAGAGCCAACTTCAGATGAACTACCTCCAATTTCTAGTAAATTCTGAAAAAATTCATTATTTAATTAGCATGAGGTAAATGCAAAGTTCCTTTGTTGCATAAAATTAAAGAATAATTTGCTTTTCTAAGCAAGTATTCTTGGGGTTCCCTGGTGGCTCAGCTGGTAAAGAATCTGCCTGCAATGTGGGAGACCTGGGTTCAATTCCTGGGTTGGTAAGATGCCCTGGAAGAGGGCATGGCAACCCACTCTAGTATTCTTGCCTGGAGAATCCCCATGGATGGAGGAGCCTGGCGTGCTATAGTCCCTGGGGTCGCAAAGAGTCTGACACAACTGAGCCACTAAGCACAATGTTAAACATACAAATGAACAGACAGGTGTGTCCAACTAGGAACATCCAGGCAGGCCAAGGAGAAAGGATACCATTTGGCCCTGTGCGCAACAGTGCTGTTTGAGCTCCGTGATGCCTGTCTTCCTTAACTCTAATGGAAAAGATGCCATTTGTTTGCGATTATAGATACCTATTGATTTCCAATTTTCACCAGTCATGTTCAGGTCTCTTGGGCTCTGGGTGCTTGTAGATTTTTATCAGTCTTGCAGGGAGGAAACAACATGGTAATGTAATTGGCACTATGTAGCTATATAAGATTCCTATTCTAATTTCAATTTAGTCCTTTATTGCAGTATCTTGACAAATATTGCCACATATATTTAGAATTATATATGTATATAAAATTCTCTTGGTTCTAATTCTTTGCAGAACCCTGTATGTACACACACACACATTTAGTGCCAGTAGGAATGGTATGTACATATGAGGTATGTATCTGCTCAGTCATAGTGGACTTTTTGCAGCTCCGTGAACCATAGCCTTCCAGGCTCCTCTGCCCATGGAATTTCTCAGGCAAGAATACTGGAGTGATGTGCCATTTCTTACTCCAGGGGATCTTGCCAACCCAGGGCATCAAACCTGCAGCCCTTGCATCTCATATATTGGCAGGTGGATGCTTTACCACTAGTGCCCCCTAGGAAGCCCATTTAATACAAACGGGTGCATTGAATTCTCAAAGAGCAGACCACATTTCAATAGAAGCCTGTGTTTCACTATGGTATCCCCCCAAATCAACATAATTTTCTCAGAAGATTCGGTTGTGTCCTCTTACTCTTTGGGCTTGCTTTTACTTCCATGTCTAGAGTAATAATGGGTGCACAATTACACCGCAGCTGCTGTCTCAAGAGCTACTTATGGACGGGAGGGGTGTGGGGGGTGGAAATCTGCATTCAGCAAGTGTTTAGTTTATGCAGTGGAGTGCCACACAAACTGTTCTGAGTGCTTAGCAAAAAGTCATCCAGAAAGTACACTTCACAAACTCTAGTGTGTAACATGCAATTACTTTCTTTTTATCATAAAATATCCGAGCAATACTTTGATTTGATCTAGGAAAAAGACTTTCTACCAATTCTAATTTTTCCTGCAGGATGTGTGTTCGTGTTCTAAATCTTAACTTACCAGCACAGATTGTGAGTCGTGATGTGTGTTAAACTGTAGAGCCATAATAAAAGTCAAAGTGATTTGTCAAAAATTCAGAGGAGCTGTAAATGGCTACATTTCAATTTGTGTCTGCAAAGAGTAGGTAGTAGTAATTGCTTTAGCAAGATGACCAGGATGAAAGACAGTTAAAAAAAAAACCTTAATTTCTTCTTTACTGGATTGTTACAGAGTCACCGCTTAGAGTGGCGCCTCCCCGAATGCTCCTTGGTGTATTGTGCAGGAAGCTCCATTAGAGAGAGCAGTGCTTTCACCCAGTCTCTGCAGGGTACGTGTTCTGTTACGTGAAGAGCATGACAAATCTGCATAGTTTCCAATCTCTCCTTCTATTTTCATTTCCACAATCTTAGAGGAAAAGAAACTCTGATAAAAATAAATGTAGCTGTATTGTAATCTTCCTGTAGTCTTGTGATTAGAGAAAGAAAAATAAATATTAAAAAAAGCCGGTTTCAGTTGGGAACACAAATGAAATGATTTATTTGGTTCTGCGTATACCCTTTATTTTTACTTTCTGATCATTCTACTGAGACTGGATTGCACTAGAGTCCCCAAGGTAATGGGGCCTGGTGACTAATCCACTGAGCCATACAAACTCCATCTGCTTACTCACTTTGACATTTTAATAATATTCCATTTGGACCTTTGTTCAATTTTGCTTTGTGTGCTACATCTTTGTTTTAACATTAAATCTGAAATAATTTACTATTATCAAATCTCCCTAATTAAAACACACAGAGTTTTTTTGTGGGAATATGTCAACTATGTATACTTTCCACAGGAAAATACCCACTAAAATTTGTCAGTGGATCATCAGATTGCCCCTTTAGTTATTGCTTATTGTGCATTTTACTTGGAATAAAGAAAAAATATATCATTAAAAAAGCAACTTCTTATTTTATATCATCTTACTCTGAAATTTCTATATGAAGCGTTTTTCTCTGTAAGTACCATAATTGATTATTCTAATGATATAGTAAAACAAGATAGCTTCAGATAATATTGCTGATGACAGAAGTAATGTTAAATGCTGACTTATTTTGTTTTATAAACATGTGATTTCTTCAAATGAAGATTGATTACATCTAGTATTTACATACATAAATCATACATATTGTGACAGACTTGTAACATGCAGTATGTGTTGCCCTATGGGATTTGATTGTATTTAGCATATGTCACAGTCAAAAGCTTATTAATTATTATTGATTAATTCATACACTCCCTTTCTGTCATACCAAAATATTATGGAATATTATAGAAGGAAGAAATAAGACTTAAACACACATTAGAAGATCCCCCAAATATTTATTCAAACCTTCATAGGACACTAAATACACAAAAATTCTATAATGTAACCTAGATTTTATAGAGGCACAGATGGTAAAGCAAGTGATAAATCATCTGCAGGATGTTAAGTTGCAAACAGAAAGTTAAGCAAGATCCAGACTGTAAAGCAACGTAGGAGTCTAAGTGTGAAAAGATTTAAATAATAGAACAGTAGCATGCAACACATTTTCTCTCTTTTCCAAGTAATTTCAGTATCATTAGAATTTACCAGTGACGGCCACTCTAAAATGACTTCCCTGGTGGCTCATTGGCAAAGAATCCACCTGCCAATGCAGGAGACGTGGATTTTTGATACCTGGGCTGGGAAGATCCCCTGGAGAAGGAAATGGCAACCCACTCCAGCATTCTTGCCTGGAGAACCCCATGGACAGGGCAGCTTGGTGGGCTATAGTGCATGGGATCTCAAAAGAGTTAGACACACAACAGATGGCTGGCTGTTCTAATAAAATAATTATCATATCTTAAATTTATAGAGTGCTCTTTAGAAGGTAATACACTTTTATACACATTGCATGCATGCTAAATCGCTTCAGTCATGGCTGACTCTCTGTGACTCTACGGACTGCAGCTCACCAGGCTCTTCTGTCCATGTGATTCTCCAGGCAAGAATTCTGGAGTGGGTTCCTGTGACCTCCTCCTGGGGATCTTTGTGATCCAAGGATCAAACTGATGTCTCTCATGTCTCCTGCATTGGAAGGCGGGTTCTTTACCACTAGTGCCACCTGGGAAGCTCCTTTGTACATATATATCTCATTTAATCTACTAGACAACACTATGAGATCAGTATCCCCATTCCGTTTAATAGATGTGAAAAAAACTCAGAGAGGTTGAGTGAATTGTGCAATATTAAACATTTAGTAAGTAGTGGAGCAGAATCTCAATTCAAGTTTGTGACCCCAAACCTTGTGCTCTAAGTTTCATCAAGGAATGCTGGGAAACACCATATGTGGTGTCTTCATTCCAGAGCTGATTCATTCTGAAATATTTCAGCCACCTTTTATAGTGTATATTAACAGCCATGGTGTTAATGACCATCCTGAGATCTATATCAGTCACTTAGAGAGTAAATAAATGGATTTACTGTGCCAGGTTCATTGGTTTTGCCACACATTAATAATCTAGACAGGAAAAATGAGGTAGAGAGTTAAGATAATAATCAGACATC
This sequence comes from Neotragus pygmaeus, assembly GCA_006410875.1. NCBI lineage: Eukaryota > Metazoa > Chordata > Mammalia > Artiodactyla > Bovidae > Neotragus > Neotragus pygmaeus. The sequence continues at coordinate 545,869 of SJYV01046797.1, read as the reverse complement.
ACAATCACTGAAGAGATGGCTCACCTGTACAACGTAGAGTTAATGCTGTAAAGGACGTAAGATTTGGAGTTGTAAAAATCTAGGTTCATATCATGAATTTTCCATAGATAAGCACAATTTGAGCAAATTAATTAACTTCTATAAGCTTTAGCTTTCTTATCTATAAAATAGTTTTTTAAAAGGATTAAAAATATGTAGGGTTACTGTCACATAATGGGCACTCAGTAGGAGTTATTATCACCATGAATATAATTTAGACAGTGTATTTAAACAACACATTAACTTCAACTAGAAATGTCCAGGGGACATCATTTTAAGTAGTAAACAATGAATATAACCACTGGTATCAATTTGCTAAATATTTAAAATACTTGAAGACTGAATATTAATCACATTGTTTTCCAGCTAGTGTAGGTAAATATTTATGATCTATATCTAAAATTACACTTAAAAGAGAAGGAAAATTAGTAAGGATTTAAAGATCAGGAGTAAAATGTGGTTAGTCACACAGAATTATAACATTTCATAATGTTTGAGTACAGAAGATATGATGGCTTTTATCTCTGGAAAAGTGGGGAGATCAATTTATATTTGACATTATCAGCATATCAATGATAAACAAAAATTTAAAAATTAACAAATATCAGTAAGTACCCAAATATCTAAAAGGTGCCAACTCATAATACAGAAAAATCCTAACGTAAGAACATGGAACAGGAGAAATCAAATAAGCAAAGAACAAAAAAACTATTAGAACAATAAAAGATGCTTTATTTGTGTATATTTAATTCTGAAATTTAAGGATGGCCAATTAATAGCAAAACATCCTACTACAACGAAAGCTTTAGTTCCATCAAGAGAAGACACAAGATGGCAACTAATGATAAATCATTAAACTTTGTGACTCTGTTTTCACTGTATGTTTTAAGTGTGTAACTTCTGAATGAGTTATACTCTGGGTTAAATTGTATCCACCAAATTGTAAATCTGTAAGCAGAGAAAAACTGGGATCCAAAGTTTGGATCTAATATGTAAAGATTAACTTGGCCAATAAGAGATCTTCCCTAGCTAGATTCTTCATTAATTTTTTTCATATAATAGGGGTAATCAATTGATAATTTAAATTACATGAAAAAAAATCCAAGTTATCAGGGGATATGAGACATTGTTTGCTATCAGATAAGATAAGAAAGAGAAAGGAGTCTATGAAGAAAACCCAAAGGGAAAAGGTCAGAGAGACAAGAAGTCTGTTTGACCTTAATGATAAGAACAAAGACAGTATCCTCTGAGAACAAATGAAAAAAATGAAAAGACAAGGGACCAGAAATATAACTAGAATACAAAAAAATAGGAGAAATTATCAGTTTATCTTTTCCAGTGTAGAAAACTCACCAAGCAAGTGGACTGATAGAGATTAAAAAACAACAACAACAACAACAACAACAAAAAACTAAATTCTAGAGAGGATTTGAGTTTAACAAAATTTTGAAAAAAGTGTTGTTGAGTACAGCTGAAAGCTTCAATAAAAGTACCAACAGAATGTTTCTCCTTTGCAAAAATGGTTATAAACTAAAAAGAGATTTGAAGAGTATTCAAGTCAACACAAGTCTAGACTGTCAATAATCCCCAGATCCCAAAAGACAATTTCCAGTCTGGCATACAAGAAGACTGGAGGTTGCCATTTCATTCCAACAACAAGTAAAAGCTGAACATATTGAAAAATCAGCTCTTCTTAGATCCACAAGAGAAGTGAGGTCACAGGGTAAACTGCTGCCCCCCAAAGTGGAGAGACTGACAGGCAAACGCAGAGAGTCATAACTTACCAATACACAAACTCATGAACAGTAGCCTTATGGAAACTGGTACCACAAGAGAGGGAAAACCTAAAATGGAATTGATGAATTGCTGAAGGCTCAGTGTAGACAACTTCTAAAAATTAAAAATTCCAGGAGCATCCAGACACAAGTGTGGGGTTCCCACACTTTTGTGAGTTTTATTAGTAGCTTGATCTTGTCCTCACAATGAATATTGGAGAAAACTTTCCTTGTGCTTCTGGCAAGGGGAGGGGTAAAGGAATCATACTGAGATGTGTCAGAGCATTCTATTTTCAACAAGATCTGTCCTTAAGAAAAATTATTTAGCAGAGCCTAACTTGCTGGGGTTTTATTATTGCCTAACTGACATAGAAGAAGGAAAATACTCAACTCCAGACTACTTAAGCCATCCTGTTTCACTGAAAAAGTAGAAAGAGAAGGAGAAATGAGAAACATGCAAGCAGAGAGAAAGTTTAAGAGAAAAATAAAACTGAATGCAACAGATAAAAAATAATGTAACAGAAGTGAAGAATGCTTTTGATAGGCTTATTAGTAGACCAAACATGGCTGAGGAAGCACTCTTTGAGACTGAGGCTATCTCAGTAAAAACTTCCCAAAGCTGAAAAGCAAAAAACTATGAAAAAAATCAGAAAGAATGTCCAAAAACTCTGGGACAACTACAAAAGGTGTAACATATACATAATGGGAATTCCAAAACAGGAGAAAACACTTGAAACAGTAATAACTGGGAATTTCCCTAGATTAACGTCAGATACCAAACTACAGATCCAGGAAGCTTATAGCACACCATGCAGGAAAATTACAAGAAATACTACACTTAGGCTTGTCATTTTCAAATGACAGAACATCAAAGGTAAAGTCCTGAAAGACAGATGAGGAGAAGGGAACCTTACCTGTAGAGGAGAAAAGATATGAATTACATTAACTTACCTACAGAAACCATGCCCTCCTACGCCCGTGCAGCCACCAATCCTAGGGTTGCTCCTCCCAGCCGCCGCCCCGTGTCTTGGAGTGGTGGCTGCACGGGCAAAGGAGGGCCTAGAGGAGCTATCCCACGTTGAAGGTCAGGAAGGGCGGCAGTAAGGAGATACCCCTCATCCAAGGTAAGGAGCAGCGGCTGTGCTTTGCTGGAGGAGCCATGAAGAGATACCCCATGCCCAAGTTAAGAGAAACCCAAGTAAAACGGTAAGTGTTGCAAGAGGGCATCAGAGGGCAGACACACTGAAACCATACTCACAGAAAACTAGTCAATCTAATCACACTAGGACCACAGCATTTTCTAACTCAATGAAACCAAGCCATGCCTGCGGGGCAACCCAAGACGGGCGGGTCATGCTGGAGAGGTCTGACAGAATATGGTCCACTGGAGAAGGGAATGGCAAACCAATTCAGTATTCTTGCCTTGAGAACCCCATGAACAGTATGAAAAGGCAAAATGATAGGATACTGAAAGAGGAACTCCCCAGGTGAGGAGGTGCCCAATATGCTACTGGAGATCAGTGGAGAAATAACTCCAGAAAGAATGAAGGGATGAAGTCAAAGCAAAAACAATACCCAGCTATGGATGTGACGTGATAGAAGCAAGGTCCAATGCTGTAAAGAGGAATATTGCATAGGAACCTGGAATGTCAGGTCCACGAATCAAGGCAAATTGGAAGTGGTCAAACAAGAGGTGGAAAGACTGAATGTCAACATTCTAGGAATCAGCAAACTAAAATGGACTAGAATGGGTGAAGTTAACTCAGATGACCATTATATCTACTACTGCGGGCAGAAATCCCTCAGAAGAAATGGAGTAGCCATGATGGTCAACAAAAGAGTCCGAAATGCAGTACTTGGATGCAATCTCAAAAATGACAGAATGATCTCTGTTCGTCTCCAAGGCAAACCATTCAACATCACAGTTATCCAAGTCTATGCCCCAACCAGTAACGCTGAAGAAGCTGAAGTTGAACGGTTCTATCAAGACCTACAAGACCTTTTAGAACTAACACCCAAAAAAGATGTCCTTTTCATTATAGGGGACTGGAATGCTAAAGTAGGAAGTCAAGAAACACCTGGACTAACAGGCAAATTTGGCCTTGGAATGTGGAATGAAGCAGGGCAAAGACTAATAGAGTTTTGCCAAGAAAATGCACTGGTCATAGCAAACATCCTCTTCCAACAATACAAGAGAAGACTGTACACATGGACATCACCAGATGGTGAACACCGAAATCAGATTGATTATATTCTATGCAGCCAAAGATGGAGAAGCTCTATACAGCAAACAAAAACAAGACCAGGAGCTGACTGTGGCTCAGATCATGAACTCCTTATTACCAAATTCAGACTCAAATTGAAGAAAGTAGGGAAAACC
>SJYV01046797.1:527694-539474 GCA_006410875.1 Neotragus pygmaeus | reverse complement strand
GATCAGCCCTGGGATTTCTTTGGAAGGAATGATGCTAAAGCTGAAACTCCAGTACTTTGGCCACCTTATGTGAAGAGTTGACTCATTGGAAAGGACCCTGATGCTGGGAGGGAATTGGGGCAGGAGGAGAAGGGGACGACAGAGGATGAGATGGCTGGATGGCATCACTGACTCAATGGACGTGAATCTGAGTGACCTCCGGGAGCTGGTGATAGACAAGGAGGCCTGGCCTGTTGGGATTCATGGGGTCACAAAGAGTTGGACACAACGGAGCGACTGAACTGAACTGAACTGATATATATAATTATATATAGTTTCTGATTTCAGTATGCATTTGGACCAATCTGCTTGTTCTACTTTATCTTGCCAGATCAAGTAGAGTGTCAAGTTCCAGTGTTCATCTCTTAGCTGACTGCTTGAAATTCAGAATATAGTTTTCAAACAGCATTGGTATGAAAAAATGATAGTTTGTATAACAAGCCCACAAAGACCAGATTTAATTTGACATACTATACAATTATAGTAAAAATAAAATTATAGAGTTGCAATACCAATAGTTAAAATATAAATTAAGTAAAGGCAATAGTCATCATCTATGAGTTGCCATATTAACACACTTATTCCCTTTGAGGGTTTCCACCAATGTCCAAAGTCCTTCTAACATCCTAGAAGTCAATGGCTCTTTAAAGGTTTAATCATGTTTCTTATGGCAAAATACTAGTTTCAGATCAAATTTATGAGATAGCAGGATTGCATATTCCATAAGATGTGAATTTTCTTTATAGTACAATGGTCTATTCAATAATCAAATATACAGTCTATTTGTACTCTTTTAGTATTTTAAAACTTGGCAGCTTTACTTTATAGAACGATTATTGGTGATATTCATAATTTATTTAATGATAAATCCTTCATTAAGAATATGGCATCCAAATCATAACATTATTCCTAAGTTTCTTTGTAACTCAATTTCCAGAAGTGCAAATAAAATAAAAATAAAATAAAAATGCAAATAAAATAAAAATAAAAGGAAGTTCCATGCAGTTAATTTGGAGTTTAAAGAGATAGTTGACCAGGAAGCTGTCAATATAGTTAGAGAGATTTTTTAAATTGAAGTCCTGTTTAGAGTTCTTGATATGTCATTGTACATATGGATCTATAAAAAGGAGGTTATAATGCTCATCATTTCCAAGACTAAATTAACTCCTGAACATGCCCTGACTTTATTTTTCATGAAAACACTCTGGAAAATTATTATTTTGAAACAGAAGGAAAAAATGAAAATATTAAAAAAGACTATGGAAGAAGAAAAGATTAGTAAGAGAGGATTGTGAAAAACTAGTCAGTTTTAGGGAGTAAAGAAGAGTCACTTGAGGCAGGATGGCTTTACAGTTAGACCTGAGTTGAAACTTTGTTCTATCACTTTCTGGGCTTCCCTGGTTAAGAATCTGTCTGCAATGTTGGAGACCCGAGTTTGTTCCCTGGATAGGGAAGATTTCCTGGAGAAGGGAATGGCAAACCACTCCAGTATTCTTGCCTGGAGAATCCCATGGACAGAGGAGTCTGGTGGGCTATAGTCTATGGGGTTGCAAAGAGTCAGACATGACTGAGTGACAAACACACTCTAGTTCTTTCTATGTGTGTAAACCTTATGTTTACGTAATAAGCCTTATGTTTATGTAATAAATTATATAACCTATGTTATATAATCTTGATTAGTCTCAGTTTCTTCATCCACAAAATAGAGAAATAACAATAATAACAACTTGAGAGGGTATTTTTGAAAACTAAAATGAAGTTATTGGAAACCAACAAAGGAGAGTCTAGATCTAGATTTAAATTATTTGGAATATTTATTTTTGAGGAACTAGGAAAAGCAAAAGAAAACTAGCATATATTTGGGTAAACAAAGTTTGTTTCAAGTGAAAGCAAGGTCTGCAGTACCAGAGAGGAAGGAGCAAAAACAATTCTATTTGCTAGATAGACCAATCCTTCTGAGAAATGTAAGAGCAATATGGGACTGTATAAGTATATTGCTATGTGCTGCTAAATATTCAACAGTTGGCTTTCTAGAAAAAAGCACATCAATTTATTGTATTTGTCAAATTTCGTGGTATGAACACTCCCATCACAGCTGATTTTAAAGTGCCAACATTACATCACAATGCATACTTGGGAAGAGATGTTAAGAGCTCTGTGTTGAGAACCAGTGTAAGTCAGCTCCAGTACAGCTCTCTCTGTGTATGTATCATACATGTGTGATGACACATGTAAAGACATGAAAGTACTGATAAAATGGTATAAATGATCAGATTAAAATCTAAATAAACCTGAGCACTGATGCTGTTTTGAGGTGATTTACTGAAGATGGTGACTTTGAGCTTTGGATTATGTGGTCTCCTAAGCTTGAGAAATAGCAGAATAAGCCTCAGGCTCACAAAAGGTGAGTGGTCTAATTAAAGAGAGTATCTATAAAGGGACTCTAAGAATGAGATCTTCAGGGTTGCTATTCAGTTGCTCAATTGTGTCCAGCTGTTGGCTATCCCATGGACTGCAGCAGCCAGGCTTTCCTGTCCTTCACCATCTCCCAGAGCTTGCTCACACTCATGTCAGTTGAGTTGGTGATGCCACCTAACCATCTCATCCTTTGTCATCTCCTTCTCCTCCTGCCCCCAATCGCTCCCAGCATCAGGGTCTTTTCCAATGAGTCAACTCTTCACATGAGGTGGTCAAAGTATTGGAGTTTCAGCTTCAGCATCAGTCCTTCCAATGAACACCCAGGACTGACTTTTATCAAGATGTTCTTTAATTCCTCTTCACTTTCTGCCATATGGGTGGTGTCAATTATGTATCTGAGGTTATTGATATTTCTCCTGGCAATCTTGATTCCAGCTTGTGCTTCATCCAGCCCAGCATTTGGCATGATGTACTCTGCATATGAGAAATGCTGGACTGGATGAAGCACAAGTTGCTGAAGTACAAGCTGGAATTAAGATTGCCAGGAGAAATATCAATAACCTTAGATATGCAGATGACATCATCCTTATGGCAGAAAGGGAAGATGAACTAAAGTGTGTCTTGATGAAAGTGAAAGAAAAGACTGAAAAAGTACAAAACTCTACATTCAGAAAACTAAGATCATGGCATCTGGTCCAATCACTTCATGGCAAATAGTAGGGGAAACAGTGACAAACTATTTTTCTTTGGGCTCCAAAATCACTGCAGATGGTGATCGTAGCCATGAAATTAAAAGATGCTTACTCCTTGGAAGAAAAGTTATGACCAACCTAGACAGCATGTCAAAAAACAGAGACATTGCTTTGCCAACAAAGGTCCATCTAGTCAACGTTATGGTTTTTCCAGCAGTCATGTATGGATGTAAAAGCTGGACTATAAAGAAAGCTGAGCACCGAAGAATTCATGCTTTTGAACTATGGTTTTAGAGAAGACTCTTGAGAGTCCCTTGGACTGCAAGGAGATCCAATCAGTCCTTCCTAAAGGAAATCAGTCCTGAATGTTCATTGGAAGGACTGATGTTGAAGCTGAAACTCTAATACTTTGGCCACCTGATGTAAGAACTGACTCATTAAAAAAGACCCTGATGCTAGGAAAGATTCAAGGCAATAGGAGAAGGGTACGGCAGAGAATGAGATGATTGGATGGCATCACCAACTCGATGGACATGAGTTTGAGTGAACTCCGGGAGTTGGTGATGGACAGGGAAGCCCGGTGTGCTGCAGTCCATGGGGTCACAAAGAGTTGGACACGACTGAGTGACTGAACTGAACTTTGCATATAAGTTAAATATGCAGGGTGACAATATACAGTCTTGATATACTTCTTTCCCAATTTGGAACCAGTCCATTATTCCATGTCCTGTTCTAACTGTTGCATCTTGACCTGCATACAGGTTTCTCAGGAGGCAGGTAAGGTGGTCTGGTATTCTCGTCTCTTTAAAAATCTTCGGTATAATCAACTGTTGTTCTACCTTCTCCTGTAGCCTCTGGGCACTGAATGGAAATTTGTCATCCAAATAATCAGATCAGGAGAAAAAAAAATTACTCTGAAAGGTTTTAACCACTAGCTACTTCTCAAATGTATTGGCAGCCTACATGAGTGGTTCTGTAAATTTAAGCACTCTGTAATCTAGAGTACCCTTACAAACATGGCACAAAAGTGCAAGTTGTCTAAGGGGGCATGCACCTTCATCCCAGGCCTCAAAGTACATCCAGAAGCAATTTTGAAAGAAAATAAGTATTTTACAAACAAACAAAAAAACCCCCAAAACATTAAGTTTAGAAGGAAACGTGATACTGTGCATGAGACCAGAGGAAACTGCATAAAGTAGAAACAAGTCCCCAGTTAATTAGAATATTAGAATAGAAAACAAATATGGTTATTATGTTTAAAGACGTAGAAGACAAACTTCAAAAAATGTTCCAGGAAACAGAAAACAAGGGATTACCAACCACATTTTAAAAACAATTAAATAGAATTTATAAAGTTTAAAAAGCATAATATTGTGAATGATGCTTATTGTGACTTAACATGTGTGAACAGTTGATGGTTAGGCTTTGTCGAAGCAGTTTCTTGGACCCGACTTTCATAGTTTCTGACTTAGTTGGTCTGAAGTTAGGCCCAAGAAATGTCATTTCTAACAAGCTCCCAGGTGACACCAGTGCCATTTCTCTGAAAGATACACTTTGAATAGCACTGTAACGAACACACAGGGGATACATTTGATGAGGGTTTAAATGAGCTAAAGAAAGAATTAATAAGTTAGAAGGTAGATCAGAAGAAATATGCAGACTGCATGCAGGAAATATAAACAGATGGATAATATAAAAGAAAGATAAAGAAACATGGAAAATAGAATAAGAGAAATAAATGTAGCAGAGGTATATTTGAACAGAATAATGATTGAAGATTTTCAGAAGTGATGAAAGCTATAATTGGCCACATCAAGGAGTCAAATAAGTCTCAAATAAGATAAATTAAAAAATAAGTAAATAAAAAGGAAAGGGAGCAAGGTTTGCTTCTCAGCCGGCAAAGTGACATGTTGGCTCCCTTGTTTGCGAGGGGTTGTAAATGAGAAGAGACAAAGTACAGAAGTACGGGAACCTTCTCCTCAGAAACTGGTCCCAGGATTCCTTTAGTTGCAGCTTTGCATCAGGAGACAGTTCAGGGATCTCAGAGAGCTGGAGTCTTGCTTTTCCTCTGATGTTGGCCAGAAACAGGGAAAGGAATTGAGTGTTCCTTCAATTTGTTCTACAAAATCTGGGATCTCCTTTATAAAAAATGTTGTGAGAGAGTATTCATTTGTCTGTGGAATAATCCTTGAACCTGGTAGTAGGATCATACTCATTTCTCAAAAGCGCCCATGTTGCGTATAACCAGAATTTGATGAAGTCTTAATTTAGAGGAGTTCCCTGGATATTTTTTTCCTTCTGTGAGTGTGTTCCAGGTCTTGACCAAACAGTGTGGATTGGTATCCAGAGGCATTGAAGGAAGATCTGTCTCAAATTTACTGTATGTTACAAAGTATCATATGTATATGTTTCTGTCATCTAAAGGAAAGTGATTTGCTTTATTTCATAGGCATTCTCAGTAATAAGAAACAAATCAAGAATTTTCTATTAACCCTCATTGGGTGTAAAAATTATATTAACAGAAAATTACATTCTCTGAAGCACTCCCGTTAACCTAGATTTTTACTTTAATTTGCCTAAGTATTTATCTATCACCATAGGACTAGACAATTGTATTCATTATAAATAAAGGGAAGCAAATGAAAACTCCCAGAGAAAATTCTCTCCTTCCACTATTAATTTTAGTAAAGTAATTTTACAGCAGAATAAAATCTTTTTGGTGATATCACAAAATAACAAAAATATTACTTACCTAGATTAGTATAACTCATTGAAAGTATCATTTTGTCAGTCTTTTGTTAAGTAAAGATTTATTGCTGGTTAGTGATTATTTTCTAGTCTCTAGCAGTTGGCCATTGAAAAACAGGAGTTTTTTCAAAATACATAGTACTAACCCCATGTATTTCAAGAATCAACTATAGGAAGTGCTGGGGATATAGAAATGAAGATTAGTAAGAGAGTAGATTTATGCATCTGACTATATTGTTATAACTGATACCAGACAGCTTCTTCTGCCATCAGTTCAGTTCAGTTCAGTTGCTCAGTCGTGTCTGACTCTTTGTGACCCCATGAATCGCAGCACGCCAGGCCTCCCTCTCCATCACCAACTCCTGGAGTTCACTCAGACTCACATCCATCAAGTCAGTGATGCCATACAGCCATCTCATCCTCTGTTGTCCCCTTCTCCTCCTGCCCCCAATCTNGTTTTTTTAGCTTTTTAGTTCCTCTTCACTTTCTGCCATAAGGGTGGTGTCATCTGCATATCTGAGGTTATTGATATTTCTCCTGGCAATCTTGATTCTGCCATAATCAACTGTAAAACTGGACAAAACATATCAGGCAACTTTTCAGTCACTGGACATCAACAGGCATAACACTGTAATTCTGGGGGCAAGGTAAATGAGACATGGGACTTGTGATTGCTCAACAGTGCCTGGGGCTGATTTCTGATAATGATGCAGGGAGCTAGTATCTGAGAATAGCGTGGCAGCAGCCAGTGAGCTAAGGAGATTGAGATGCTAATTTCAGACAACTGAAATGACTGGATTTGGCAGGATGAGGTATAGAAGTCAGGGAACTAGGCAGAATGGAGGCTCCAGAAATCTATGTGTGGTGTCCCCTATGAATCTGTGACTGAGGATTGAGCTGTATGCATTCAGGGTGGAACTACTCAAAGCTCATTTAGACAGATTGGCACAGATGACAGGGTTTAGGTATTGAAACACTTGGAATATACATTAAACTTTGCATGGATCTTGATAACAAAACATAAAACCAAGTCATTCCAGTACACAGGGCATGCATGCTGTTAATGTCCGAGTCTGTAACCTCATGGGCTGTAGCCTGCTAGGCTCCTCTATCCATGGAATTCTCCAGGCAAGAACACTGGAGTGGGCAGCCATTCCCTTCTCCAGGGGATCTTCCTGACCCAGGGACTGAACCTGCATTGGCAGGTGGATTCTTCATCACTAGTGCCACTGGGGAATCCCTCTAGTACACAGGGACAAGCCAGCAATTGAAATGTCGATATAAGAATCAGTACTTTTCAGAAGAAGATGACAGAATAAAGTCTCTGCAACGAAAAAGCAATGATGCCTAGTATCCAATAAAAAAATCACTAGACATACAAAGAAATAGACAATCACAATTTATATCAAGAAGAAATACAGCGGATAGAAAGTAACCCTGAGATGGGCCAGTTACTGAGCAAATAAGACAAGGATTAAAGGTAAACAATCCAACTTCCTGCTCTCAAAGTCACTATAATTTGATAAGAGAAGATGATATGTAAAAAACAAAAAACAAAAAACAAAAAAAAACAGGTGTGTGTGAGGTGAGCAATATTAAAGTTTTGTGGTTGGTAGTATAGTTCCAGCACAAAACGGTAATGATCAAAGCTTTGGAGTGGATTCAAAAAGTTCACAAAGCATTCAAAATGGAACTTAAAGGTTAAGTAGAAGCTTGGAAGGCTATGGAGGTAGAGGAATAAAGGCAAGACTGATTGAAACAGAAGAAAACTATGTAAAGGTACATTGGTTTGAGAGAGTGACCCTGAAAGCATTGTAGTGGTTAAGAACATGGTCTCTCATCTGTAAAAGAGGAATAATAACAATACCTACTTCTTTGGGTTGTTGTGAAGATGAAAGGATAAGCACTTGATAATGTTAGTTATTATCTTGGGAAATTGCTTGCTGAGTTTTGGAAGAAGCTATGTACATCAGTATGGCTGCAGTATACATATAGGAAGAGAAGACTTAAAGCCTGCTGTGAAGCTAAAGCTAAATGGAATTGAAGATGTGAAGGTTCCAGCAATGTTAGTGCTCTATTAGCTCAGGGCAAATCAGCTCTTATGGGTTCTCTCTGGAGAGGCAAAGCCAGAACAAAAAATGAGTCAAGTGCATCGTATGATGCCCACAGGAAAAACAACAGGCTTTCCCCAATGCAATAATGTCAATTCTTCTCTATGTGAAAGGCTAATAGACAAAATCAGGGTCACTATCCAAAGAGCTTAGTGTTCAAAGAGGTAGTTGCAAATAATAGCTACGGATGAGAAATAAGGTCAACACAGAGTAAAATTGCCAATTAGCTCGATATAAACCAGATGAAATGTACCCTTGAGGATATAAACTGGATGTTACATTAAGAAATATAAGTATGATCAAGAAAGTAATGATTGATAGAAATTGAAGTGTGTTAACAAATTCCCCTGGTGGGAGAAATAGCAATGTATCCTCCTTTCTCCTAGAGAAAGTTTTTAGATAATTTCCTAAACTGACACTTTGGTGTTAAGATTTTTATTTAGTTTCTTTTATGCCTAAGCCACAGAACTTGACTAACAGTAACACAACATTCAATTACAAGTGTTCCTATTCCAAACATACACTCACCTCTCCCCATCCGTCAAACCTTGGTTGAATGCCAGGGCACTGCATCATGTCCTGAAACATTTGAAATTTGTCAAACAGGAGGGAAAATGAATCCCTGAGATATGGGCTTCCCTTAAAAAATGACTTGTTCGAATTTAGAGACCATCTGGAGAAGGACTAGCCTCTTTATCTACGCCCCCACTCGCTCATTCATCAGCAGCTCTTCCTGTGCTGTGAGGGATTAAAATAAGTAAATAAATGAAAGGAGTTCTAGCCTCTGTCCTTAAAGAACTTTTGGTCTTTAGTTAACATCCTGCCAGTACAAGGTAGAAAGGAACTGTTCGATTGATGGTTAATAGTTGGTGTACTCCAAACTATGCCAACAGCTCAGATAAAAACAGCTGAATCTATTATGTTAGTCATGAAATAACAACCTCAAAGCCAAAACTATTATTCATTTTGAACAATGGTCTACTCATTGCTGGTAATAACATATATATGTATGTCTGCTGCTGCTGCTAAGTCGCGTCAGTCGTGTCCGACTCTTCGCAACCCCGTAAACTGCAGCCTACCAGGCTCTTCCATCCATGGGATTTTCCAGGCAAGAGTACTGGAGTGGGGTGCCATTGCCTTCTCCGCTATGTATGTCTATATATATGTAAATATAGGAGGAAGGGCAAGGTTACAGCTTTATCAGCTTAACCCACATATGCTGCTGCTGCTAAGTGACTTCAGTCATGTCCGACTCTGTGTGACTCCATAGACAGGAGCCCACCAGGCTCCCCGACCCATGAGATTCTCCAGGCAAGAGTACTGGATTGGAATGTCATTGCCTTCTCCCCACATATGCTGCTGCTGCAGCAGCAAAGTCACTTCAGTCGTGTCCGACTGTGTGCGACCCCATGGACGGCAGCCCACTAGGCTTCCCTGTCCTGGGATTCTCCAGGCAAGAACACTGGAGTGGGTTGCCATTTCCTTCTCCAATGCATGAAAGTGAAAAGTGAAAGTGAAGTTGCTCAGTCGTGTCCGACTCTTCGCGACCTCACGGACTGCAGCCTATCAGGCTCCTCCGTCCATGGGATTTTCCAGGCAAGAGTACTGGAGTGGGGTGCCATCGCACCATATGCTGCTGTTGCTGTTGCCACATATGCTAGAAACAGTTAAATAGCAAAACTTTTGTCTCTGAACTTTTGTCTCTGAAGGCAGGAAGTTCTTTGATATGGCTACACAGGAAGTATCACAGAATCAATGAGTTTGCACAGTGGGAAAACAGTTTCAGGTAGAATTCAGCTTGGAAGTTTTTCTGTATCCATCAAAAAGCCAGGACTGGTTATAAAGCCCTTCCTGTTGCCACAGTACTCCAAGAGAGACAGTAAGAAGCACAACACAGAAAAAAAGACTGTAGCTCCAAAGTGCGAGGGTAGAATTCAAAGTCACGTCAGATTCACTCTATGCTCATCCTCTTCCTCTGCGCTTTCCTTTGGGGAAAAGACCATGGGCTGAAAAAGGTATGCGGTTGAATCCTAGGCTTTGAGCAAATTTCCTAATATTTCTGCCTTTCATTTCCTTCATCTCTAAAATTTTCCTCTTTAGGGAAGTATCCGATATATAGATGCTCTTAATAAATGTTTGTTGAATGAATGAATAAAATAATAGCTAATTATGAAGTTGTGATGCTTAAAGATATACTATTTCTGTTTTATTTACATAATGTTTTGCACATAGCAGGTGCCAAATAATTGCTCCCTTCTCTTCTCATTCCTTAAAAAGGGAAGCCACACCTTATACTTCTTTCGATTAATCATAATAACTAGCATAATAGTAGAACAGCAAGTTCAGTTCAGTTCAGTTGCTCAGTCGTGTTCGACTCTTTGTGACCGCATGAATGGCAGCACACCAGGCCTCCCTGTCCATCACCAATCCCAGAGTCCACCTAAACCCATGTCTATTGAGTCGGTGATGTCATCCAACCATCTCATCCTCTGTCATCCCCTTCTCCTCCTGCCCTCAGTCTTTGGAAAAGACCCAGCAGCAGGGTCTTTTCCAGTGAGTCAGCTCTTCACATCAGGTGGCCAAAGTATTGGAATTTCAGCTCCAAAATCAGTCCTACAAATGAACACTCAGGACTGATCTCCTTTAAGATGGACTGGTTGGATCTCCTTGCAGTCCAAGGGACTCTCAAGAGTCTTCTCCAACACTACAATTCAAAAGCATCAATTCTTTGGCTCTCAGCTTTCTTTATAGTCCAACTCTCAAATCCATATATGACCATTGGAAAAACCATAGCCTTGACTAGACAGATCTTTGTTGACAAAGTAATGTCTCTGCTTTTTAATATTCTGTCTAGGTTGGTCATAATTTTTTCTCCAAGGAGTAAGCATCTTTTAATTTCATGGCTGCAATCACAATCTGCAGTGATTTTGGAGCCCCCCAAAATAAAGTCTGACTCTGTTTCCACTGTTTCCCCATCTATTTGCTATGAAGTCATGGGACCAGATGTCATGATCTTAGTTTTCAGAATGTTGATCTTTAGGCCCACTTTTTCACTCTCTTCTTCACTTTCATCAAGAGGTTCTTTAGTTCTTCCCTTTCTGTCATAAGGGTGGTGTCATCTGCATATCTGAGGTTATTGATATTTCTCCTGGCAATCCTGATTAGAGCTGTGCTTCCTGAATCCCAGCATTTCTCTTGATGTACTCTGTCTATAAGTTAAATAAACGGGGTGACAATATACAGCCTCGACAGACTCCTTTTCCTATTTGGAACCAGTCTGTTCCATGTCTAGCTCTAACTGTTGGTTCCTGACCTGCATATAGGTTTCTCAAGAGGCAGGTTAGGTGGTCTGGTATTCCCATCTCTTTCAGAATTTTCTAGTTTATTGTGATCCACACAGTCAAAGGCTTTGACATAGTCAATAAAGCAGAAATAGGTGCTTTTCTGGAACTCTCTTGCTTTTTCGATGATCCAGTAGATGTTGGCAATTTGATCTTTTGTTCCTCTGTCTTTTCTAAAACCAGTATGAACATCTGGAAGTTCATGGTTCATGTATTGCTGAAGCCTGACTTGGAGAATTTTGAGCATTACTTTACTAGCATGTGAGATGAGTGCAATTGTGCAGTAGTTTGAGCAGGCTTTGGCATTGCCTTTCTTTGGAATTGGAATGAAAACTGACCTTTTCCAGTCCTTTTGGCCACTGCTGAGTTTTCCAAATTTGCTGGCATATTGAGTGCAGCACTTTCACAGCATCATCTTTCAGGATTTGAAA
>SJYV01046797.1:506250-526734 GCA_006410875.1 Neotragus pygmaeus | reverse complement strand
TTATTGTGATCCACACAGTCAAAGGCTTTGACATAGTCAATAAAGCAGAAATAGGTGCTTTTCTGGAACTCTCTTGCTTTTTCGATGATCCAGTAGATGTTGGCAATTTGATCTTTTGTTCCTCTGTCTTTTCTAAAACCAGTATGAACATCTGGAAGTTCATGGTTCATGTATTGCTGAAGCCTGACTTGGAGAATTTTGAGCATTACTTTACTAGCATGTGAGATGAGTGCAATTGTGCAGTAGTTTGAGCAGGCTTTGGCATTGCCTTTCTTTGGAATTGGAATGAAAACTGACCTTTTCCAGTTCTTTTGGCCACTGCTGAGTTTTCCAAATTTGCTGGCATATTGAGTGCAGCACTTTCACAGCATCATCTTTCAGGATTTGAAATAGCTCAACTGGAATTCCATCACCTCCACTAGCTTTGTTCATAGTGATGCTTCCAAAGGCCCACTTGACTTCACATTCCAGGTGTCTGGTGCTAGGTGAGTGAGCATACTATCGTGGTTATCTGGGTTGTGAAGGTCTTTTTTGTACAGTTTTTCTGTGTATTCTTGCCACCGTTTCTTACTATCTTCTTCTTCTGTTAGGTCCATACCATTTCTGTCCTTTATCGAGCCCATCTTTGCATGAAATATTCCCTTGGTATGTATAATTTTCTTGAAGAGATCTCTAGTCTTTCCCACTCTATTGTTTTCCTCTATTTCTTTGCATTGATCACTGAAGAAGTCTTTCTTATCTCTTCTTGCTATTCTTTGGAACTCTGCATTCAGATGCTTATATCTTTCCTTTTCTCCTTTGCTTTTTGCTTCTTTTCTTTTCATAGCTATATGTAAGGCCTCCTCAGACAGCCATTTGGCTTTTTTGTATTTCTTTTCCATGAGAATGGTCTTGATCCCTGTCTCCTGTACAATGTCACAAATCTCATTCCACAGTTCATCGGGCACTCTATTTATCAGATCTATTCCCTTAAATCTATTTCTCACTTCCACTGTATAATCATAAGGGAATTGATTTAGGCCATACCTGAATGGTCTAGTGGTTTCCCCTACTTTCTTCAATTTGTCTGAATTTGGCAATAAGGAGTTCATGATCTGAGCCACAGTCAGCTCCTGGTCTTGTTTTTGTTGACTGTATAGAGCTTCTCCATCTTTGGCTGCAAACAATATAATTAATCTGATTTTGGTTTTGATCATCTGCAAAATATATTTTTATTAGTTATTTAGTGGTACTCACCATTTTTGCATTTCCCTGGTGGCTCAGATAGTAAGATTCTGCCTACAATGCAGGAACCTTGGCTTCAATCCCTGGGTCAGAAAGATCCCCTGGAAAAGGGAATGGCTACCTACTCTAATATTCTTTCCTGGAGAATTCCATGGGCAGAGGAGCCTAGTAGACTACAGTCCATAGGGTCGCGAAAAGTCAGACAAGACAGAGCAACTTAACACTTTCACTTTTTTCCCACCTCTTTTATAACAATAATTAGAATCTGAAGATTTGTGTCAAGCTAATATATGCCAAGAACATTATAGTAATCTAGGCAAGCAATCAATAAACTGCAGGTCTGCAGGCTGTGCCTTCAGGTATGATTGACTTGGTCATGCACAGAAAAATGGTGCATATTTAAATGCCTTTAGAACACATTCTGGCTCTACTGTAGACCCTCATAATTTCCTACTTTCTTATAGACTAAATTCATGAACTGATTTCTCTCACCTTTCTGGCCGCCTTAGGCATTTAGCTACTTACCTCTGGCTTAAGTCTAAAGTAAAAGTATCAAAAATTTCACTAGAGAGATAGAGATATCTCCTTCAAATAAAGCATAGATGGTAAAAATCTTTCTTGATGGCAACTGTAAGGTGAGAACTCAATGATTGCTAAATATCTAGATGTATTCTTGACATCTTAACAATAATTTTTAGTCAAGGCATAAGTTGACTCAATATTGCTTGTGAAAATGAAATCTATATGAAGACAGTCAGGTAATATTAACTTAGAGAACTGACTAAAAAACAATCCAATTTGACCAAAATATGAAGTAATAATAATTATGAAAAAATATATTTTGTTCATGGAGGTACCTCAGAAATTGACCTATCCCAATTCAATAGAGATAACAATTCAACTTTTATATTCAGTCAACTGAATGTAGTTCAGTATCTTCAGCTTTAAATTTTCTGCCTGATTTTGAAATAAAACTTCAGTTTCCTTTTTAATAAATCCTTTGTATTTTACAAACATGGAGCAGGTTTGTTTGCTTCATTGAAGATCTGCATTTATTTTTAGAAGAAAATTTTGTGATTCAGTGTGAAAAACAAATTTTGTATTTTAAACTAAATTAATCATCAGTTCCATGAAGTGAGGATGTAAAGAGAAATCTGCATCCTGGAAGAGGATCTGCATTTGACCATGTGGGCACTCTGATCTCAGACATCCAGCCTCCAGACTGTGAGGAAGTTCTGTTGTTTCTAAGCAACCCAGTCTATGGTATTTTGTTACAGCAGTCCATATGAACTAAGACATAAATTATGTACTTCTAATTAAATTTGGTAATAGACTGTGGGAGGATTTATTTGTCTGTAAGTTTAATGATTTTATTTGGAAAAGAGAATTTGGCCATCATGTAAAATTTGGGAGAGGAATTTCATCAGTGTATTAAATCACAAAGTCTGACTGTGTCAAAGAATGCAACATAAGGTCCTCTGTTATCACACAGTATCATTTTTGTCCTGTTTAATTCTTTGGACCATACTTGCTATTCACTTTTAAAGTTTTGGCTCATCTATAACCCCACGTGGTCTTAGAGTCAACTTGGTTGTTTGAAATGTTCTCTTGGATAAAACATCTTTTATTTCTATTGAAATTATTTTCCCCCTTAGCTTATATGCTGTGTGGAAAAGAATGACTTAGCATATTCTAGAGTACCTGAGTTCTTCACAGTTTTCTGCATTTTGCAAGTGCAGAATGAATATCTGTTTATTGAATGATTTGAATGAATCAATGGGATGGAGTGAACAAAGTCAGGGATTATTGAGAAGATGGAGACTGCTTTGTTTGGTGTTTTACAACAAATTTCTTAAAAAAAAAAATGTTTTAATACCCCCCAGCAATACTACACAATTAGAAACGGCATTATTTCCATATTATGCTTGTCGAAACTGAGGCACTTAATCATACCCCAAGGCTATGAATAGCTAAGTAAATAATATGCAAATTGTAAACCTAAGACTGGAATCCAAGTTTTATTACTGCCTATCTAGTCAAACCTTGAGCCTTAGTATCCACCCAACACTGATGGACTTGAAAGAACTGCAGGGAACTGTGGTAGGGATGTAAAGAAAGCATAATCACTGTTGGTTCAGTGAAAAAAACAAAACAGAACAAAGGAATTTAGAGGCAGACATTTGCAACAACTGAAATAAATACAAAAAGATGTCCTTGGTTCTGGTGGGAAGGGAGTTCTGAAGAAGAGAAAATTACCATTGTCCAGCCATGAGAAGGACAGAAATGGCCTTATCTGTCTAGACCTATGGGTTGATTGGGAAAATTCCCAAAGAAAGTTTTTTTTGTGTTTACCTCTATTTGCTAAAAGTTGCCTTGGCAATTAAAACAGACCAACAGATGAACCCTGAGGAAAAGTTTTATACCTTTAAAATTATTTGGGAAATAAAATAAAAATTAAGTGTTTCAGATATTAGAAAAACATACAGAATATCTGAATAATCACATGTGTACTCACTACTCAGATTCAGCATATGTTAGCATTTTACCACTTCTCTTTTTAAAATAAAGAATAAAATTCCAGTTTTAGTTGAAACTTCTTTAAATCCTAACCTAATCTCATTTCCCTTTCTCTCCTCAGATAATCAAATGTTTATTATTTCTCTACCTACAATGAATACAGTGCATCGGTTTAATTCAGTTCAGTCACTTGATTGAGTCCAATTCTTTCAACCCCATGGACTGCAGCATGCCAGGCCTCCCTGTCCATCACCAACTCCCAGAGTTTACTCAAACTCANGGAGAGAGAAGAGCATATTCACATTGAGAAGATTGGGAACTGTATCCACAATCCACTAAAATGATTGTGAAAGTCCGAGGGAGATGCCTGAAGTAACTGTCTCAGAGCTGACACTGGAGAAGAGTCCTTTCTGAAAATGACTCGAGAGACCATGTGTCTTTGACAAGCAATAGATATCCCAATCACTTTGCAGTGGATTCCCACCTAGCATTATTCTGGCACTTAGACCTACCTGGGGAACTGATGGCATGCACCTGCCAGGTATCTTTTTGTAAGCAGGACCAATGAGCTTCTTGAGAAAGAATTCATTCTAGATGGACAGGAACCAGACAAATCGAGGTTGACTCAGTTAGAGAATCTGAATGCCACCAGAAGGAGGAAGACACAATACAGTGATGATGAATGGGAATTTGTCTTAATGATTATAGCACTGGCCCCAATCTCACTGGAATCATGTACAAGTCCCATAGAAAGATGAAATATTTTAGATAAAAACCCTCAACAATTATTTCACCAAATATTCTGGCCACAGATAACACTGTTGTGTATGCACCCAGCGATGAAGATGCTAACAAGGAAACTCATTCTTATCTTCTGATAGACACTGGTGAAACTTTCCTACATCGTAACTTTAGACAGCAGTGCCTGGTGTCTGCCACCAGGCACTTGGGGTGAAGGCAGGCAGAGCATCAGAACACATTGTGGCAGTAAAGCTTCATGGAGTTTTCTTGAGTGCATGGATGAAGCATGTTCTGTAGACACCTAGAAATATTCAGGGAATAAGAAGGACTTAGGGGCAGGAGAAGAAGAGGACGACAGAGGATGAGATGGCTGGATGGCATCACTGACTCAATGGACGCCAGACTGAGTGAACTCTGGGAACNGTTTTCTTGAGTGCATGGATGAAGCATGTTCTGTAGACACCTAGAAATATTCAGGGAATAAGAAGGACTTAGGGGCAGGAGAAGAAGAGGACGACAGAGGATGAGATGGCTGGATGGCATCACTGACTCAATGGACGCCAGACTGAGTGAACTCTGGGAACTGGTGATGGACAGGGAGGCCTGGCGTGCTGCGATTCATGGGGTCGCAAAGAGTTCGACACGACTGAGCGACTGAGCTGAACTGAACTGAGAGAAGAATCTGAGGTTCTGCTTGAGTAAGGAACATAAACTGTTTCTATGAACATGACCCCTTTCTTGTGTGCTTACAATCTGCTAAGGCTTAGTACAAACTTGTGTTCCATTTTTAAGTCAGAACAGAAACTGCCTGCGCTTTTCCACTATCAGTTAAGCATAGTCAGTAAATCCTTTTAACATGTGAAAAGACCTGAGCAGTTCTGACAGCATTAGGCATCATCTCAAAATGTAGTGTCCTGAGGTTCTTTGACCGTAGAATACTATTTCCAAGAAGCCACTCTGGATTGTGACAGTCTTTATTACCTGGAAAATAATCTGCTTTATTGAAAGACACTGATGGATAGAGACATGTGGGTGGATGCACAGAAGCCTGTGCGCACACACACAGATACAGACAAACAGAGAAGTACGTAGAAAGAGAAGTGAGTATATAGAACTGCTGGTCATGAAATTCATGGCTTGAGACACCAGTTCACATTTATCTTCCTGATGGTCTTTATTTGAAAAGGGACTCTGCAGGACCAGAAATGGAAAGGAAAAGATGTATAAAGTGAGATAATTGTTTCTTGTTCCACTTTAAAGACTATGCCTGAAATTAAGTGGCTTGTTAAAAGGCTCATGTGAGGAAAATGTGCTGGCTTTATAAGAAAACACAAAAACACTGCATACAAACCATATTACTTTTTTTTTCTGCAAATCTTTTCTAAAATAGAATTTAGATCACGAAAACAGCCAAAAAAGGAATGATAGTGCATTGTTAGGTAATTATATCGTAAATCATTACGCCATATATAGGGTCTCTTTGGCAGACACTTGCCATCCTGTGTTTTTCATTGCAAGCGGCTTACATCAGTACTGACATCTTCCAGATGTTAGTAGCTTTGATTTTTTTCCCCTGTGTTGCAAATGAGTTGGCATGGAAACAACTCTTTGCTGGCAACATGACATGTGATTCAAGGCAAAATGCATTTTAACACAGATGAATAGTTCAGGAATCTGCCTTTAACAAAAGTCATTTTGAGAGCTGTTTTGAATTTGTTGGTGTTTTGTGGCAACTTTTTCAATGAAGATGGGAGAAATCAAGGCTTTCCATGTTATGCAATGTAGTTATTGCTAAAATGTGATTTGGCTCTCTTGCTGAGTTAAAGCTTCAGGTTTAGAAATGGATTTTACATGTAAAGAACCTGAACAACAACAACAACAACAACAACAAAACCTCACTCATTGGAAATTACTCACTCATTTTAAAGAACAAACCCTCTAAAACAAACCAAACATGGGGCTGGTAACCTGCTCGTCCAGACCAAGGATTAGAGCTGTGATCATTTCAGATGGTTTGGACTTTTTCCCTTAAGAAGACGTGGAGAAGAAAAACAGATTCTCTTCAATTTCCCTTGCTAGCCAGCACTGTGCACCCACTCTGCAATCTCTCCATCAGAAAGGCTAGGAGCAGAGAATGTTCTTCCAGATACTGGGATGGAGCTCCATCTGCTTGCCCAGATATTGTAAACTCTAAGTGCTTGTCCATTTCCTCTTCTTTCCCTGTTTGGAGCACAGGGAAGCACCACACGTCTTGCTCCCTTGCAGGAAAGTGGGCTGTATTGACTGATTTGGTGGTAGGGACTGGGAGAGGAAAGGATGGATGATATCTTCAGGCATCCTCTTGCTCTATTTTGGTGATGGGAGGCCACATGTTCCAGATGGTACAGCTACAAATCACGAAACTGTTATTAGCCTGGGTCCCAGAAACTTTGTTGAAAAGAGTCTTCAAAGATTTACTCATGGAGGACATGTAGCTGAGTGTGAGAAGGAAAGTTTTTTTGTTTGTTATTACTAAGATTCTGAAGTTGGTCATTATCATAGCATAACTTAGAGACTATTCAAGTCTTCATATATTTTAGAGATTTATTTTGTTATTTTCAGGTGCAGAAGTCATGTCAAAAGCATTTTTGCAGCCCCAGGGTCTTGATGAGGTCTCATTGCATTGTAGAAGGAAGAAATGACTAAAATGTAAACACAATGGTTACATTTATTTTTTTACTATTGCAAAATTTGTGTCATTTGCTGAGTCTTTTCTAAATGCAAAGTACTACTTTCTAGGCCAACAAAATACCTAAGACATTGCCTTTTCTCTCCCAAATTTACCATTTTATCTCATTTATATATATACTTTAAATAAAGATTTCTGGGGAACTTGTTTCTTTAATAATAATAAGTTTCTATTGCATATACTGGGCCTCATTTACAAAGTCAGTTTGACCTAAACAATTAAAATAATGTGGCTACCATTAAGTGTGACATATCAGCATTTAATACTCTAAAATACAGCCATAATCTTAATAGGCTATGTTACATGTGACCATGTAGTTCATATGCTGTATATAGTCTCTGATCCTTAAAATAGCTATGTGAGATAAGGAAGCATAATTTAACTACAATCCCAAGATCTGGAGACAGAATACATGAGTTAGAACATCTGTTGTTGCACTTCTTAGCTATTATCTCCCTGGATAAATCATTTCAGCTTTCTGAAATTCACGTTAATCATTTGGAGTTAATAATACAATTGTTCGGAGGATTAAATGAGTTTGTATATTATAAAGGGTTTAGAAACGCATTTCACTCATCATAAGTGATAAATCCATTTTGATTACTACTACTATTTCACAAATGAAGAAATAAAGATCAGAAAAGTTAATTATCTTGCCAGAGATCACAGAGCCAGAGACAACCTCAGGTCCTCGTCATTGTCACTGTAGTGCCCTGCTCTCTGTCTCTCGACAGACTGGCTCTAGACAGGTGGTTTATTCAAATGTAGCCTGGCTAGACACAAACTAATGGTGTGCACTTTTCCCTTCTGCTCCTTTATTTTCTCATATGCACAAATAATGTGACCCAAATGTTCATTAGACTATCATCAGCATTTAAACATTTTCTGTAGTCAGGAATCAGTAAGCACAGAGGCAGTATATATAGTAGAAAGACTTTGGTATCTGATGCTGAACCTCAGTTTCCTCATCTGTAAGATGGTAGCAATACCCCAGGCAGGACAGTTGTGAGGATTAAGAAGTTTGCACACAGTAGGTGCTGTGTAAGCCACAGCCATCACCATCACTACTACCATCGTTGCCAGTTAGTCTAGAGCAGTTCTCCATTCACTTACAGGGAAAAGTGGCACTTTCCACATGCCCCAGGCCACAGCTCAGGGAGCTACTGCTTAGCCTGTTTATTTATGAAAGTTCTTTATCCCATTTAGTGGTTGAATTGTGGCCTTAGGGCAACTATAGCGCTGCTTCCAAGTGTTAATTTCATAGCAATGCAGCAAGCTGATGGAGCAGGCAGCTCAGGCCACCAGCTGTACAGAACAATTCCCTCTGCCATCTGACTGTGAGCTCAGAACCCAGAATTCACAGAAGGAGAGAGGGTGTGAGGGGGCTGGTCTTCTGCTCTGTACTTGAGAGATGTGGTTCCTGCCACAGCAAGGGAAACTGTTGTGAGTGATTGGGGTCCACACTGCTAAGGAAAAACAGAAAATGATTTCTTATTAGTAGTAGTTGTCCCATTAATAATAACAATAGCCACACAGTAACAAAACAGTCTGTGTCTTTGAAATATAGGAGAGAAATAATTGGCCCAGAAAGACATTATCAGTTGGAATGTTCCACATTTGCTTGATTTACCATCTTCAAGCAGTTCAAACAGCTTTACCCAATAAAATGTCCTGCTCATGCACTGAAGCATCCTTTATATACTTGTTTCTATAGCTTGGAACACTCTTGCTGCAGAAATAAGAAATCAGAATAGACCCAATTTATTTTACTGATATTTGAAGGTAATTTTTCCCCTTAATGAATGCATCTGTTTGGATGATAAATTGTGCATTAGATGATGCTCAAGTGTTTTTATACTCTCTATTTTGATTATGGAGCTTTTAATGTAGTGTTCCATCCACTCTTTGAATTTTCTCTGCCATTCAGTCACCCACCAGAGAGAATAGGCTGGAGACAATGCCAGACTGACTTTTCTTCCTTAAGTATTTTAATTTATTAAATAAATGACCTAATAGGTGGCATCAAGACAGTGTTTCTCTGCTTTGTACTGACCTTATTGAGAGTTAGTCAGTTTCATGATGCTAATTAGGTGTTAGCATTAGTGTTCTATGCATGCATGGAAATAATGGCTCCAGCGCACAGCACACTCCGTGTCCAAGACTGGACTCTCTTGTGCCCAAAACAGTCATGGGAATTTTTGAATTTGCTCTACTCTTCAAAGTGGTGTTGTGTTGTGTGTTTCCTTCTAGACTCATGAAGGAGTATGTTCAATGTAGTGTGAGCAGAAGACACACAGTGTGGGAAATTAGTTACACAGTTGCTGTTTCTGTCATATTGTTAATGGGGATTATGCATCTAAATTTCCCTGTAGTAGGAGTTCATAGTGGGCACTAGGAAGATGTAAAAATGCATGAGAGAATTTAAATAATGAATAGTATGGTATTTTAGTTCAGTGGAATTTTAAACTACCTCTGGAAATGAGCACACCTTTATCTTACATAAGCAGTCTATATATTTAGGCTTCCTGTCAAAGTTGATATAAGTATATGTTTTATTTCAATGTGGACTTGGTTTCTGGTGCTAGGAAACAGTATTTGACAGCGATGCCCAGTGTTTTGGGATCTTCTTGGAGAAAACTATGTAAGATATTAAGTTGTTTTGACAAGTAGCTTTGCATTTACAGAATGTTTATTCCACACTATTACTTAGCACTCTGACCTACCAGAGGAGTCATCTTTGTGACACTAACTTGCATAAATAAAGGTCCAAACAAACAAAGAACTTTCCCTTACATCCTGATCTGTGCTGTGCTTACTAAAATTCAATTTGCTTCTTGAACAGAAAAAATACAAATCATGTGTATATCCTGTAGTTTTTCATTTTTGAATCATTGGTTTATATACTATATAAAGCTACAGGATCCTCTGTCCCTCTTTCCCTCAAGAAACCACTTCCAACTAAATTAAAAAAAAATTTTTTTTTAAATAAATTAAACAGGAAATGGAGTCTCTCAAGTAGAAGTGGAAATGGAGACACATAAGAATCACTTAGACACCTCTTTAAGGTCACCAACAGGGTCCTTGGGGGGCACATTCATAGAATCTTAGGCTTTCAGGAGCAGAGTTCAAAAACCACAATTTAAACTGATCATATGTTGAAATAACGTTTTAACAATTTTTCCACAATAAAAGAGAGAATAGCCAGCAAAACTGACCTTCTGGATACACTAATGTTAACAATAAATAATTAATTCAATCTTTCCTTTACTGCCAACAGCACTCATTTCCCAATCAAGTTGTGGGTGAGACTATCCTCTAACAGAACAGACAGTAACAAACACACTTTCCTCATTGGACTGACCAAGAAGAGTCCCGGGCACTCACAGCCAAGGGTTTCTTATTTTGCGTCACTGGTGCCATTGCCCATGTGCACCCATTAGCATAGTGTAGCCCTAAGAGTAACTCACTAAACTTGGTTCAGAAAGGGCAGAGATCTCATCTTGATCTTCCTTGCAGCCAGGTACCAAACACAGTACCTTGTTGAATGAAAAAAAAAAAAAGAAAAGAAAAGAATTTTCCGAGGTCTGATCTCTGGCTTATGAATTTTCCTATCCATTTTATTGAAATTTTTCCATTGGATTAAGATTATTCCTCATTTTCTATTTTCTTTTACATGATCTTCATTGGTACTATGACAAGGATAGCTTTTCAATTTTCACTTAATGTTGAAATGTGTTGAAATTCCAGGAGCTGGATTCAATAAGATCAGTTGGAAAAAAGTTTCCTTCATCTTTATTTCAAATGGTTCACAAAAAATTATTCATTCAATTAGGGGGAAATCCTATTGATATATTGCTGTCACAGCAGGTGTTTTCAGACTGGTTCCTAGAAGGAAATCCAGAGTGAAAAATCTGCAAGAGAAATAGCATTTTCCTTGTGTGGAAATGCCTCACTGCCTTTGTAACACAATGAGGTCTTAGTCAAGGTCCCTGTCCTCCAGGAGTTTACAATCTCTTTAGGTAGATAGAACGTGTATAAGCTACTAGTAACAGTACAGGTAACATGTAAGATATTACAAATTAGTGATACAGAAAGTAAGCTGGAGGAATTCAAACATAATAATGTCATTTAACTTGGTACCTGAAGTCTCATGTTCACCAAGGAACTTGGGCAGCTGTGCCTGCTAAAGATGCTAAGCAAAGAGAAACTGAAGTCTACCTTGGAGTAGAGACCTCAGGGTTAAATACACTTTTTTACCTTCTTCTGAATCTTTGGCACTTAGGATAGTGCTTGGTACAAAGTTGATGCTCCTTAAATACTTGTTCAGTGAAAGAATAAATGAAGAAAATACTATGGTACTGAACTCTGTTATCTGCCCTTGCAGCCCCTAAGTGGGAATTAGTGAATTTCAAATGATAGCTACTTTGATAGACAGCTAGGAAGTGTTAGGTCATGTTCAATAATGATTAGTAACAATATTCAAAATATAAAGAAGAAAGTATATTAAAGTCAAATAATAGAAAGAGTTTATTCAGCAATAAAGTTACTGCAAAAATTATAAACTGCATTCAGTATTTTGCTTTTGGATTGCAGATTCTGATGAAATCTGGTTTTGAGGTAGAGGAAAGGTCATGGCAGTTCATAAAGCCTCCTCCAACCTTAATTCAGTCTTTATAAAACTCTCTGGACTTGAAGAAACATTAAGAGGAAAATCTCATGTATGTTTTAAGAGTAAATATATTTCATTTGGAAGGTGACCTTAATGAGGAATCAAGAGTCAAGGAAGACAAAAAGAATGAAGGATGAGTGTTTGCGTGGGAACATGAAGCGAGTACCTGGCTAAGTTTTCTGACCTGATATTATATGTGGAAAATCCACAAAGGTGTACGTTGTGTTAAGAACTGCTGTTTTCAGGCTCACAGTTTATCAACTGTCATTATGAGGAGCACTTACCATTCTAAAAGTAAATTCTAACCACAGTAGTTAGCCTTCAAGGCAAGTGAGTCAACAGATTCATTAGAATAGGCAAACACCTATAATTAGTATATAGCACATCATATATGTATTTAAGCATTTCTAGATAATGAGATCATCTGTGCCTTGAAGTCAGTAAATTTTGCATTTATTTATTCAACAAATATTTACTGAACTTCTACCATGGGACCACTAAGCACTGGGGCTAAATGATGTGTAAGTCAATCCTGGCCCCCATTCTCATGGTGCATTCAGCCTGGAAGGAAGTCTAGCAAAGGAGCTGGTGCGTAAAGTGGCCCACTGTGTTAAGTGGTGTACTATGGGAAGTATGGGTTACTTTAGCATCACACTGAAGGAGCATCTAATCTGTACTTGGAGTTGAGGAACCTACCAGGAAAAAAGTAGTGTACGTAAACTGAGGCTGGAAAGATGAGAAAGAGTTGGCCAGGCTGATAAGTCCTTTAAAAATCCTTATAGCACCCAGAATGGCATTATACATAGATTGGATGCCAAGTGATTCGACTTTGTCTAAGTTTTTCATTTTTGAGAGCTTGCCACAGATCCAGCTTTGCACTAGGCACTGGAAGAGATTCAAGGGAGTGTAAGACTTTATCTCTGTAATCAAAGATTCTACAAATTAGTTGAGGAGGAAAAAAGTACACACATTGTTCTTGAATTGTTTTATACACAGGGGATATAATTAATTACTGCATGTGTAGTGGAGACAGTGAGTACCAATGCCTTGTCAGTAAAATGAGAGATTGAAATAAAGGTGGAGTGAAAAAAGTGGATATAGGAGAAAACACGGGGGAAAAGAGACTTGAACTGAATTTGTGTTGTAGGACTTGATGTTGACAGTGAATTTGGCCACAGAGAGGAATGGTCAGGGAGGCGATCGAAGGTTCAGTTTAGCAGAAGATATGAGTTGAACTCGTTGTGGACTGAATTTTATAGACCATGGTACCTGGTTATAGGTTCCTGAATGGGAGAATGCCAAAGATGTCTTTATCAGTTGCCAACGAGGCAAATCATCCTTTCTCTTTAACCAACAATACTTTTTGCCTCTTGATGGGCATTTTGATTGACTAACATTATGTACAACGGCAGACTTTCAGCGGGTCTCTGATACAAAAGTATTCTCTTCTAACAGAAAAGAGAGAGAGAGACCTTAAAAGATAAAGGCTGGCTGTGCTTCCCATGAAGGGAAGAAAGGGAGCCAGAAGCCCTGCCTTGTCATAATTACGCTAACATTCTCTCCCAGTACCCACATGCCCTGCCTCCACCATCTTTCTAATCCTTCTTGTCTTCCATAGCAGTAAGTTCAAGTCCTATGTTCATACCCCAACAGATTGTCCTGTCTCATTATCTCTGTTCAGTTCAGTTCAGTTCAGTCTCTCAGTCGTGTCCGACTCTTTGCGACCCCATGAATTGCAGCACGCCAGGCCTCTCTGTTCATCACCATCTCCCGGAGTTCACTCAGACTCACGTCCATCGAGTCCTGTTACTAAAAATGATATCTCCATTTTTGAAGGAGTGAGGATGAGGCCAGAGGAAGGAACCAAAGATGCTGGTTAATAAGTACTGAGAATCCAAAGTCAGGGAGAGTGGCAGTTGTTTAGTTGCCCAGTTGTGTCTAACTCTTTTGTTAGGCAACTCTTTTAGCAGCCCACCAGGCTCCTCTGTCCATGGGATTTCCCAGGCAAGAATACTTGAGTGGATTGCTGTTTCCTTCTCCAGAGGGCAACAGGATTTATAATAAGTCCTTATAATAAATTTCATTATTTATTTATAAAGATGATATTCATTGAACTAGAATGATCTCAGTTGTCTAAGGAATACAGGTTACATCAATGTAACCTTTATAATCTGCCACAGGTTCTTACCATATGCAGTGCCCTCTGCCTAGAATGTTTCAAACACTCACTCACCTGTCTTTTGCCTGGCCTTCTCCTATTCAAGTTTCATATCTCAACTAAAATATAACTTCCCCAGAGAGATCTTCCATGAGTCCTTTAGATTCTTCTCATTGTTCTCTTTTGTGCATCTGGTCTTTCAGATTGAAATGTATATTTTATATTCAACGCCTCTGACTTCTTCTGGACTGTAAACTCCTTGTAGACAGAGAGCATTTTTGTTTTGTCGACCACTCTATAATTGGAGCCAATACCATGCCTGGCACGGAAGATGCCCCAACCCAGTGTTACTGAATGTGTACATCAAACAGCTGCTGCACATAAGGGTGGGGAGTTTGTGGAGAGAAATGATAAGGCATTGCCAGAGATAGCCAGCGAGCAGGCTATCAATGGACGATGAATAAAAGAATTCTGTAGTTGTCAGAAAGGATGGGTTTGTAATAAATCAGCAACCTGAATCCTGAGATCAGGGCTCAGGAAAGCTGGCTGGACCATATCTCAGTGTTTTCTTCCCAGTATGAATTCCAAGATAGGATCCTCATTTCCTACATTCTAATAGTTTTAGTATTGTAGAAGTTCTTGTCCTTTTCTCTAGTAAATTGGAACATACAACCAGTTGGAAAATACATGAATTAAATATTCCAAATTTTGAAAATCCCCAAATTACCAACAAATCAGTAAATCAAAGAGGATTTTATTACCAATTAATGAATCTTTACCTTTACAGTCTCTTTCAACAGAAGAGGAAGAGTGATCCTGACAAAGGGATTCTGCCATAGATCAAGTCAGATATCAGAGCTCTTCACTTGCTTGTGTGGAGCCCTAGGATTTGTGTTTAGAGGATCCCTCCTCACACTGTTGTCATGGCTTCTCATTTTCAGCAGACATTACACACCACTCATCACTCACTCTCTGTGTCAGAACCTTATCAGCATCCTGAGCTGTGGCTGCCTCTTGTGGATGGAGAGTTTCCCAGCTTTCCTCAAAGAACATCAATCATTCTTCATTCTTAGTGTTCAAACTTGTTCATCAGTTAGAAACAACACTTCCTGCAGCCTCAAAAATTATTTCTGAATAAACACAGGACTGAGAACAGATGAAATGATTGACAGCTCATAACTCCTCCAGTGCTTTATGTTTCGAAACCAGTGTGTATGCAGATGTCTCTTCATTACCAACGTTTGGATGTCACTTAGTGTAGCGCTAGTGAGAGAGAAACTGCATGGGTTAGATTGTCAAGCATCTTAATGGGGCTTTTGTGCCTGTAGCAGACATTCTAGAGAGCTCTGAACCAGCCTTGAGATTTGAGTAGGAGAAGAGCTATCACATGCAGATCAGGGAGGGAGCTCACGCAATTGTGATATGGGGAAAATTTGTTTTCAGCAATTCTTCTTTCTTTGCATTTTCTTTAAATATCCCCACAACCAAAGTAAAACTCCCTGCTGAGATACGTATAAGCACTCTAAAATAAACAGATGTCTTTCTTCCACCAACGATTAATCATGGCCACCAGACTCCGATCCCCAGTTTTGGACTTGGAGCTACTTGAGCAAAATTCAAGTGGGAATCGGTGGAGATGAAGGTAGGAAGTCAGGAGGAGAGAGCGTAGTGGGTTAATTAAATAAGCTAATTCCTGATAATGGGTAAAATCTGATCATGAAATTTCTTTCCAGGCATCTCATGACTTAATATGGACAAAGTGCCTTTCCAGGAGGGGCATCGAGGGGGAGGGTAGGTGGGAGAAGGATAAATTGGGAGTTTGGGATTAGCAGATACAGACTATTACATATGTGTGTGTGTGTGTGAAGTCACTTAGTCGTGTCCAACTCTTTGCGACCCTGTGGACTGTAGCCTACCAGGCTTCTCCATCCATGGGATTCTCCAGGCAAGAATACTGGAGTGGGTTACCATTTCTTTCTCCAGGGGATCTTCCCAACCCAGGGATCGAACCTGGGTCTCCCGCACTGGAGGCAGACGTTTAACCTCTGAGCCACCAAGGAAGCCCATAGGATGGATAAACAATCGGGTCCTACTGTATAGCATAAGGAACTATATTCAATATCCTATGACAGGACTTCCTTGGTGGTATAGTGGATAGGAATCTGCCTGTCAGTGCAGGGGACATGGGCTTGATCCCTGGTCTGGGAAGATCCACATGCTGAGGAGCAACTAAGCTAGTGTATTGCAACTACTGAGCCCATATGCCTAGAACCTGTGCTCCTCAGCAAAAGAAGCCACCATAATGAGAAGCCCATGAGCCACAACTAGAGAAAGCATGCAGGCAACAGTGAAGACCCAGAGTAACCCCCCCCCAAAAAATTGTTATTGTTGTTTAGTCCCTAAGCCACGTCCAGTTCTTTGCGACCCTATATACTGTAACCTGCCAGGCTCTTCTATCCATAGGGTTTTCTGGCAAGAATACTGGAGTGGGTAGCCATTTCCTTCTCCAGTGGATCTTCCTGACCTAGGGGTCAAACTCTCATCTCCTGCTTGGCAGGCAGATTCTTTATCCCTGAGACATCTGGGGAAAAAAAATATCTTGTGACAAACCATAACAGAGAATATGAAAAACAATGTATATATGTATAGCTGAATTGCTTTGCTGTACAGCATAAATTAACACAACACTGTAAATCAATTATACCTGAAAAATAAATAATTTAAAAAGAATTTTGTGGCTGGTTTGAAGGGAATATATATTGAAATATCATTGCTGTATCACATTCTGTAAATGACAGGTGTGCAATGGAGTGATTCACAATTTTTGAAAACTATACTCTATCGTTATTATAAAATATTTACAATATTCCCCATTCTGTACAATATAACATGTAGCTTATTTTACATTCGATAATTTGAAGTGGATATTTTTAGGAAAGGATGGGCTTTGAAACTCCTTCAATCATTTGATGGAGGTGTCAGTCTTCTCTGCCAATGAAGGCCAACTGTCATATTTGCATAATTTGGAAAGACAATGATGGCTGCCAACTACTTTAACTTTTATCTGATTTCATCAGATTCTGCCACTCCAAAAGAGTATATTCAGAATTCACTTGGGCAGTGGCAGTAAGCCTATTGGCATGGAATAATAATCACAGAGCTCAACACTGCATAGCAAAGCCAAGCTCATGGCTCAAGTTCTGGGAGATTTCATCTATTACCAGTTATCCTCGACACTAGGATAAAGTTTGGGGTCTAATAACTACTTGTAGGATATGATTTTCAGGGCAGTGGAATCAGCAAGGCTACATGGGTCACATACAATAAAAGAGAAAGCTTGAGTCACTCAGTTGTGTCTAGAGTCTTTGTGGCCTCATGGTCTGTAGCCCACCAGGCTCCTCTGTCCATGGAATTCTCCAGGCAAGAATACTGGTGTGGGGGCCCCCACTAAATTTTTGTCTCGGAGAACAAGGATTCTGTTCTGTTTACCATTGCGTTGCAAGAGAATAGCACAGTTTGGGTCTAGAATAAATCAATGATAAACAGTGATTGAATGAACAGCAAGGCTTTCCTCACTCTCTTTGATTCTTATCATCTTACCCTCCTCCTTTCTTTCATTTGCAACTTTTTGCTCTACCCTACTCCTAGTGCATGCACTCACATTAAGTGTCAGCAAAAATTGAGTGCCACGAATTATCAGGTTTAGCAGATACTCATGACTGAATGAAACCCAAAGATTCTCTTTACTCACAGCACAGTGAATTGAATAGTTGCTTTCTTATGGCTACTTGCAACAGAAGGAAGGATAACAACAAAGTAGTAACTGCAAAGAATAGAGAACAGAGGGCTTATGAAATATGCCAGAGTCATCACATATAGTGTCTTGCATTTCAAGTAATGAGATGCACCCAGAAAGCCAAATGGCTGTAAGTTTTAGTTTTTGCATCCGAGTAAGACGGTTCCACAGCTCTTACATCATAAAGGTGATTTGTTCATTTACTCATTTATTCAAGTATTAAAATCTTTCTAAGTACTCAGTTCAGTTCTGTTGCTCAGTCATGGTTGCTTTGCGACCCCATGGACTGCAGCATGCCAGGCTTCCCTGTCCATCACCAACTCCTGGAGCTTGTTCAAATTCAGGTCCACTGTGTCAGTGATGCTATCCAACCATCCTCTGTCGTCCCCTTATCCTGCCTTTGATCTTTCCCAGCATCAGGGTTTTTTCCAGTGAGTCAGTTCAGGTAGCCAAAGTACCAGAGTTTCAGCTTCAGCATCAGTCCTTCCAATGAATATTCAGGACTGATTTCCTTTAGGATTGACTGGTTTGAACTCCTTGCAGTCCAAGGGACTCTCAAGAGTCTTCTCCAACACCACAGTTTAAAACCATCAATTCTTCTGTGCTCAGCTTTCTTTAGAGTCTAACTCTCACATCCATACATGACCACTGGAAAAACCATAGCTTTTACTAGATGGACTTTTGTTGGCAAAGTAATATCTCTCCGTTTTAATATGCTATCTAGGCTGGTCATAGCTTTTCTTCCAAGGAGCAAGTGTCTTTTAATTTCACAGCTGCTGTCACCATCTGCAGTGATTCTGGAACCCCCCAAAATAAAGTGTCTCACTGTTTCCCTTGTTTCCCCATCTATTTGCCATGAAGTGATGGGATCAGATGCCATGATCTTAGCTTCTTGAATGTTGAGTTTTAAGCCAATTTTTTTCACTATCCTCTTTCACTTTCATCGAGAGGCTCTTAAGTTCTTCTTTACCTTCTTCCATTAGATTGGTGTCGTCTGCATATATGAGGTTATTGATATTTCTCCTGGCAGTCTTGATTCCAGCTTGTGCTTCATCCAGCCGAGCCCTTCACATGATATACTCTGCATATAGGTTAAATAAGCAGGGTGACAATATACAGCCTTTCCCTGTTTGGAACCAGTCTGTTGTTCCATGTCCAGTTCTAACTGTTGCTTCTTGACCTGCACACAGATTTTTCAGGAGGCAGGTCAGGTGGTCTGGTATCCCCATCTCTTTAAGAATTTCCTACAGTTTGCTGTGATCCATAGTCAAAGCCTTTGGCATAGTCAATAAAATAGAAGTAGATGTTTTTCTGGAACTCTTTTGCTTTTTCTATGATCCAACGGATGTTGGCAATTTGATCTCTGGTTCTTAGGCATTAAGGAGGCATGCATGCATGCTAAGTTGCCTCAGTCATGCCTGATTCTTTGTGAACCTATGGACTGTAGCCTGCCCGGCTCCTCTGTCCATGGGACTCTCCAGGCAAGAGCGGGTTGCTATGCAGTCCTCTAGAGAATCTTCCTGACCCAGGGATCAAACGCTCGACCCTTACATCTTCTGCACTGGCACCACTAACACCACCTCGAGAGCCCCAGGCATTAGTGATATGAAATAAATAAAATAAGGTTCCTGTGTATGTATTGCTCATCATCTTGTGGAGCTATGTATGCAATGTATTCCCAAAACAGTGGCCTACAGAGAAAAGCCATTGCTATAGCATCCTTTATTTTTTCACTTCAGTTCTCATGGGGCAAAAATTGAGCCAACACCAAGCCCACTTACTCCAGACAGTCAGTTTGGGTGGAGTGGCTGTGAAATCTTCTAGTTTTATGGTCAAGCAAATGAATATTCAAATACTGTATGTGAGCTGAGAGCATAGACCCATCCTGTTAGTGAGTAGACAGCAACTGGAGCAAATCTGCTTTCTAAAACATCCCCAAACTTATTTTGGGCCAGTTTGGGTGAGTTCACGAGATTAGATAAATCACAGAATGGATGACTCAGCAAGAGATTGGTGGGACAGGTAACAAAAGAAGACATCCGCTAGGGACAAACACAACGCACATACAAAGCGAAATGAAAGGAAACCAATCCTTAGACATAAAAAGTGAGCCTCACCACTGACACTTGACATATCTGACAGGACTGTATCAACAAGCTGTGATGTATTTTCTGTTGGCTGTTCCTGGTCTATTTTTCTCTCTAGACATCTTTCTTTAAAAAGAAAATCCAGATTTCTAGGGTTGGGCAGAGTGTTGGGAAGAAATGACAGGAGGCAGGCCCTGTCAAGGAAAGACATTCTCTCTGGAAGGAAGTGAGGGGCCAGAAGGGAAGGCTGGCTGCTGCAGGCAGCCTTCCTTGTCGCCCTCCATGTGTCTTTTCCCTCCCACTTCTGTGGGCACTTTCTTTCTTGGCTCAGGGAGGATTTAGGAAAGTCACGACAAAAATCCTGTCATGTGCGAGAAAAGGAGAAAAAGTTTTAGATCTCTGTCTTTTCACAAATGGAGAGTTTCTTGGAAACCGACATGCAGTTTGAGATAGGAGCTTTGCCTTGTTAAAGTCACTCTAACGTTCTCTCCAAGTTCCCACACGCGCTGCTTCAACTACCTTAACAAAGGAAACAAGACACTCCCTCCCCTGCCCCCCTCCCCC
>SJYV01046797.1:493585-505958 GCA_006410875.1 Neotragus pygmaeus | reverse complement strand
ATCATCTATCCCAGGGCCACTACCTCTAAGGACTGTTGATTTATCATGAACTGATTTGAGGCATTTCCCCTTTGATCTTCTACTGGCAATGTTTTTCTCCAGTTTCCTCACTGCCTCCCTCAGCTCTCATTAATTAACTGCTCTTCACTCTTTGCCTAGACATGAGTCCTTGTGTTTGACTGTAGTCAGTATTATGACATTTTGCAAACACACACACACACACACACACACACACACACAGACACAACTCAGGGAGGCTATTTTAGGGAACACACAGGCAAAGGAGGTTAACTCAGAAAACCCATTTTAAAAAACCTGTTGCAGCAAGTAACCTAAAAAGAAAAAGAGAGGAAAACAGGCTGATGATTTGGTGACATTTACTTATTCCTGATATGATATTTGAAAAGGCAAATACAGAAACTGGCACTTGCTATTTAATTGAGGTTCAGGTATTTCAAAGCTCGCTTATCTCCCCAGCCCGTCTGGTGTTTCCATGGTGTTCCTTTTCCGCTTCTATTAGTCTGGAACGTGGGTAGCAAGTTGATGAACATTTTTAATGAGTAAATCCTTTTCTACACCAAATTTTATAGATAATTAAATCTGATTTATAGGGCAGGTTTCAGCGACAGCGGAAAAAAACGGAGAAAAGAAATGCAAAGAGGAGGGAGTCAAATTATTGGAGCTCTGAGTGAGACTCCGAGTGGGCTTGGCTTTGTTTGTATAACCTTCTCATCAGAAACTTTGCAGGGCTTGCAGTGAGGTTTCTGGTGCAGAATGAGACTGCATGTTGGCTTTGCCATAGGTTTTTGGTTTAGTTTGTTTGGTTTGGGTTTTTAGGTAAAGAAGTTCTCTAGTCCAAAAACAGAGCCTGGTCTTCATTCACTGTTCCTCCCTTTTACTCTGAGTTCTGCTGAAAGAAAAGTCATTCATAAAAAGCCTTAGAGTGCACAACCAAAGAATTTGCCTTTGAAACATGTATTTGTTAAGCATCTTCCATATAGCAAACACCATTCTCAATGCTGAAGATACAGCAATCAGCAAGGTAGGCAGTTCAGATTCATGATGTGAAATAGACTCAGTGGAAGAT
The DNA here is from genome assembly GCA_006410875.1 of Neotragus pygmaeus. Classification (NCBI taxonomy): domain Eukaryota; kingdom Metazoa; phylum Chordata; class Mammalia; order Artiodactyla; family Bovidae; genus Neotragus; species Neotragus pygmaeus. The sequence goes on along the minus strand of SJYV01046797.1, from coordinate 504,871 downwards.
AATGTAGACAAAAGGCAGTGTAATACTTATAAGGAAACTGAGACCAGAGAGGGAAAGGAAAGTGGATTGGTCATCATCACGCAGCTGGCTTATCCCTGGTGGAGTAGGGTCGAGAGTTCAGGTCTCCTGGCTTCCAGGCCAGACTCTTAATGCACCATTCCTCTTGATCATTTGTGGAATGTGTTTAAAGCAATAAAACTGGCAACAGCTTATGATTTGAAACAGCTTGCACAATTCTAGGTAACTATCTCAATTGACCTGGAAACACTATGTCAAGTAGTTGTTCAACCTCATTTTGAATGGCCATGTATGTTTCTAACATCTCCTTCATCCCTCTATCTGCGTGTATTCATTAATGGATTGAAAAATTGGGGTTTGGTTTGAGTTATAGGTCCTGAAATATTTGGTACTGCTGAAGTTTAATCACCTATAAGATTTTATCAATTATAGTTCTCTAGCTTAACTCCCTTCCTAGGGAATGTGTTCAAATAGGTTTTTAAAAGCCAAAATTACTCTCATTGTCAATCACCACTGTCATCTTCAAGAGTCTACTGAGTGATACACATGTTAGATACCTTAGATGAAAATTTAAAAAATAATCAATCCTCTGAAATGAGACAAATAGCATGCTGCCAAACTCTTCTCTAGTACTTAACTTAGATTTAGATGTCAAGAAGCATATACCTCTATAAGTAGCCACTATAGTCGTGAAGAGTAGTGTGTGCATGCTCAGTCATGTCTAACTCTTTGTGACCCCATGGACTGTAACTCACCAGGTTCTTCTGTCCCTGAAAATTTTCAGGCAAGAATACTGGAATGGGTTGCTGTTTCCTTCTCCAAAGGACCTTCCCAACCCATGGGTAGAACCAGCATCTCTGGTGTCCCTTGCATTGGCAGGTGGCTTCTTTGCCACTGTGCCACCTGGGAAGTTCAAGTGTATGGATAGCCTTCTTGAACCTTTTTTTCCCTTTCAATTTTTTTTTCTTGATTAGAATAGTAATATGAAATTGTAACTAATTTGCATGTAACAGAAAATATATCATATAGAAAATAAAGCTCCATCCCCATAGAGCTTCCCAGATGGTTCTAGTGGTAAAGAACCCACCTCCTGATACAGGAGACTTAAGAGATGTGGGTTCAATCCCTGGGTCAGGAAGATTCCCTGGAGGAGGGCATGGAAACCCACTCCAGTATTCTTGCCTGGAGAATTCCATGGAAAGAGGAGCCTGGAGGGCTACAGTCCATAGGGTCGCAAAGAGTTGGACATGACTAAAGCAACTGAACAGTCATCCCCAGAAAGAACTATTAACATGATGATACATACTGTTCTAAATTTCTTATGTGTATACCAATATGGCAACACATGCATGTGTTGCAATATTTCAGTCACTTAATCTTGTAGTTTGGTTGTTTGCGTGAGTCCAGACATCCAAATCATGTCTATGTTTTTCAACAGCTAAATAGTATTTGCTGTAAGGTTGGACAATGTTTTATTCATTACCGATTTATACTTAATTAATATTTGGGTTATTAACTACTACTCTATCGAAATGAATGCTACAAAGTTCATTTTTGCATATATTTATTTGTGAACTATGCTTATTAACCTAGAATTCCTTGTTTTGCTTTTAGACATAAAAGTCAAAGCACAGTGTCTGATACACACACACACACATAATGTATTATATTAACATAATTCATATTATAGTATATAGAATTTAATAATAATAAATTATAGTTATATAGTTATATTTTAAAATAGTCAATATATTTATTATTAATATATATTTTATGTATGTATGCACAAATTTCTTCTCATAGTCAAAGAACTCTATCCTGTAACTTTGAAGGTAGTTAGCAAAAAAATGGCAACCCACTCCAGTGCTCTTGCCTGGAGAATCCCAGGGACAGACGAGCCTGGTAGCAGGCCGTCTGTGGGGTTGCACAGGGTCTGATACAACTGAAGCGACTTAGCAGCAGTAGCAGCAGCAAACCCAAAGAAATTTCCAAATTATCTATTCTTCTTCCTCAACAAATCATGCAATTGTAAAATGAATAAATCCACATTCTATACCACTTGGCTGGGCTCTGTTGTTTAAAGCTGGGTAAGTGAGATGGTGGTTCTTAACAAAACTAATTTAAAATGCAGTATAGATTAAAAAAAATTCTTCATAAATCAAGCTGCTACTACTCTAAGTCAGTTAAACCAATCTCCCTCAAGGAAAAACCTAAGGACCCAAACTCCTTAAGAAGGATTTATTAAAATGTCTCTGTGGTCTATTGATTTCTTTGGTTCTGTTCCTTTAAGAAAATGGGGATTGCAGAGCTGAGACTGATACCAAATGCTTGGAAATCACCCTCATAATTGTATTTAGAGACAATAAAAGTAGTGTGTCAATATGAAGGAATTAGAAATGTTTCTTTGAGACTACTTCTCATTCTAACTATATACACCTGTTACTTCCACCTGCCATCCTCACATTAACCCTCATTAAGGATTAGCTTTTAAGTTTGTGAGGAAAGAAAGCTTGGATAAAACTTTAGCAAATTGTTCCTTATATCCTTCCTACTGCTGGTATCTTGTCACTGTAATGCTAGCTTTTGCTTTGGTTTTGGCTTCTTTGCTTTGATCTCTTGGCCTGAACAATGAGACTTTGAAGTTCTGCCTTTGCTCTTTGCTGTGATGCAAGTCTGAACTTCAGCACAGCTTTCTCTGTGCCCCAACTCCGAACTCTTTCCTAGTTCCACTTTGTCAAACACAGACTTCAGAGCATAAAACCATCTGCAGGAAACCTTAAAGACAGTTGATATAAGACCCTTATTTAAGAGATGAGGAAACAAAGCCGAGAGAGGTTAAATGAATTGTCTAGAGTCTTATGATAAACAAGGATTAGAATTCGTACCACCTGACTCTCAATGCTGTGTCGTTTCAGTACACCTGTCATCCTCTCAGGGTTTGAAGCTCTCCTCAAGGATACATTGGCCACTGTCAGCCTACATCCCTCATAGACTTGGCCCCCAACTTTGGCATTCACACTAAGAATTATTGCTGCTTGTATCATCTGACCAAGAATTAGTGATTACTCCTTACCGTGGACTGAAGTGGGCATAAACAATGGGTTTTCAAGGTATCTAATTAAGTGTCAGCATCGCTCCTGTGAGTAAAACACCTCTTATCCTCTGACTGATGACCTCTATGCCTTTGGGGCTTTAAAGATCTCATAGAAAGATGAGCCCTGAACACTATTTTCTGTTTTAATATCTGTATGAATACCTTACACCCTTAATTCGGCTAACCAGAAAACATTGTATATTTTTATAGGAGTTAGTCTCAAGTTAACATCTTTAATGACATGCTTTTTTAAAATGCTCAAGATGTGAATGCACAATACCATGTATGGGGTGGCAATAGTGTGTCGTTTATTGTTGGATGAATAACGCTTTGATGCCAACTCTCACTCACCACTTGCTAGCTGCATGACCTCGGGGTACGCAGCGTAAGTAAATAAAGCTCAGTTTTCTCAACAGTAAAATCAGGATTATGATACTTGTTCTGAAAGGCTGCTATGGGAATTAAATGATATATGAGTTAATCCAGGGCCTGATATGGAGTGTGGTTTCCCTGGTAGCTCAGTGGTAAAGAATCTGTCAGCCAATGCAGGAGACGCAGATTTGATCCCTGGGTCAGGAAGATTCACCTGGAGAAGGAAATGGCAACCCACTCCAGTATTCTTGCCTGGGAAATCTCATCAACAGAGGAGCCCATGGGGTCACAAAAGAGTCGGGCATGACTTAGTGATTAAACAACAACAAACATGGAGTATGGCCCCTTTGGCATCCCCTATAAACTCTACTTTGCTTTCTTTCCCATTCTTCTCTTTCCACTTTTGCCACCCAGTGGCCCTTGCTCCAAGAGAAGGAGTGGGAGAGAGTTGTTAGACTAAAGATATCAATTTTAGTTTTTCTTCTTCTTTTGAAATCGAGAATTTTTGCTGAAGGTGTTGCATTATAAATGGACTTCTCAAAAACCACTTGTATCAGTAGTCTGATCATTTATTCCTTGATGAGAAATATTTTAGTCTATTAGCAAGAAGAAAGATTAACTGCACATTAATCAAAAACTTCATGATGAGTAGAAGTGTGCATACATCACAGAAATGGTCAGGGAAGTGTGCCATCATGACTGGAAAAGCGTGTTTTGTGTCTTGACCGCAGTTTCAGACAACTGCAGAGGAAACTGAGTACTCAGTTAACTGGGCAACCTGAAAATGTTTTTCAAAATTCATATGTGGCTATTTTTTAAAAGAGAAGCTTGATTTTATTTTACTTGCACTTTTTCTTCTCCTAGGCAATTAATTTCTTCCTGCTCCTCTGCCTGGAAACAGTAGGAGAAAATGAATTTCTCTTTAAATGTGTGTTTCTAAATTAGCAATCATCTCAGTGACGTGCCACACTTAGTGTAGTTTATGTTGTGGTTATTGTCTGTTTTCTAAAAATAGCTAGAGACGGCTATGTGTATCTAGGTAATTCCCTGGACGCTGAACCATGACATGTCACTTGGGAGCCATTCGGGGGGTTCCTGTCATTGTTTCTGGCATGAGGCAAGGAGTAGGTCTTATCAAAAGAAAGTGATTCTGACTCCAGTTGGAAATTCTCCTCTGGCTAACATAAGTATCTACTCAAAAATTTTGGTTACAAAGTCTAGTTAGATTTAGGATTATCACTACCAAAAAACTCCCATCTTTGAAAGCTGTGAGGGGAAGACCCATTGAAAACTCAGTAGTCACAAAAATAAAGAAGGCTTCACAGGGTGTAAATTCACTGTCAGAGGTGGAGAGCTGTTATTTAGCTATATACTACTATGCCATTATATCAGCATATAATGGGACAGAATGATTCAGGAAATGGTGATGCTGGGTTGGAGAGTCTGTGTTTGTGTGTTTGTATGTGTGTGTGTGGGTGTGTGTGCACACATATGTGTTTAAAAAGGTCCACTAAATTCTCAACCATCCATCAACAGCATTCTCCTCCTTTATTTTTGCTTTTTTCCCAAGGCTCCCTGCTACGCTGAATGTATACGGAGTAACTTTAGAGATGCAGCAGTGTATCAGGGAATGGAGAAGTATAAGTTGTGAGTCTCCTAGGAGAGTTGTATTGGGTTTATAACCCATTTGGAAATGTAACCACAATTTCATTTCATCCTGGAGACCCCTGTGGAGCAGTAACAGGAGAGAGGAGGATGATTCACCTAATTTCTTTGATGTAAATTTAAAATTTCTCCCGACAGTTTATGCTGGAAGACTGGGGCTTGAATGTATCATCCTGGAGAATTTTTGCTGTTGCCCAGAAATGTGGGGCTAGAGCGAGCAGATGCTTGGAAATGCCATTGACATTTCCAAGTTTTTATAGCCCTGGTACATAGCCCGCTAACTCCAGCATGCTTCACACATGGAGAAGGATCATCTGTCATTTTGATGCCAAAGTGATGCTCACAACTCTAAATGAAATAGATTGCTTCTTTCTACCTCCTGCTTGGATAAAGTAGAGGCATTTCAGCATTTATTGGTCACCTTGGGTATGCCTGAATGGCAGAGAAGCTCTAGTATTTGCTCTGTGGCACTGGAAATGAGGGTCTCCAGGCTGCTCATGACAGCAAAAAGTGCACATTTCTGCCATGCTCAATTGGGCATGATTTATTTGGCAGAAATGACTTTACAGAGAAACATACAAATAAGAGTCATTAAAAGTTAATTTAATTTTGAAACAATTAACATTCAAATAGCTGGTGCACAGACACACCGTTCTTTGTATTTAAATAACAGTATTTACCTGGATAACTCAGCAACTTGCCAGCACTGAAAAGCTGGACAACTTCCCAGACAGTAGGTATTTTGCATTTTGAGTTGTAGACATTACAGTCAGCAAACCTCTATGGCAGGTCTCCCTGCTTTCAGGGAATTATTCCTTTATGTAATGCTCAATGCTTGAATATTAATAAGGAATAGACTGAGGTCAAGATTACTTTATATTTCTATTGGATAAATGACAGTAGCCAGGGACCAGGTTAGAATCAAGCTTCTTCTCTGGAAACCTAAAGATAATGACAAGATCAATCAATATTTACCAAGCATCCACTCTGACCACAAGGTATATTGGAAGTCTTGTTATTATCTATGAACTGTATGTCTGATGGGTTCCATAACTGTAACTTATCTGTCAAAGGCATGTAAGATGATCCTACCAAGGCAAATTCTCTTTCCAGTGCCTATGCGTGCATGTGTGATAAGTTGCTTCAGTTGTGTCTGATTCTGTGCGAGCCAAAGGCCTGTAGCCTGCCAGGCTCCTCTGTCCGTGAGATTCTCTGGGCAAGAATATTGGATTGGGTTGCCATGCCCTCCTCCAGGGTATCTTCCTAACCCAGGGATTGAATCCATGTCTCTTATATTTCCTGCATTGGGAGGTGGGTTTCTTACCACGAGTACCACCTGGGAAGCTCTTCTAGTGCCAAACAGAAGTAGTTATCTTAAGCCTTGGATGTATGGATTTGTTGAGCAGGTGGCTCTGGGACACATCCTAAAGACAGGCAGGCAGATCTCCACTGGGAAGCTGGAGTCTGGGCCAGAAAAACTCTTATAGGAGATTAGGATTTGGGGCAATCCAGCAGTCCCAAAAGCTGCCTGTGTTCCTAATATCACCCTCCTTGTAACCTTCCAACTACCCGCTTCACTAGGTAACTCTCTGGTAGGCTCCTTTGCCCTGAACTGGAGAACTAAGCTACTTGGCTTCCACCTGGAAGTTGGATTCCATTTTCAATCTTTGGACAGGTGAATTGAGAAGAAGGCAGTGATTCAGTGGTTCATCCCTAGGTCAGGCTTGTTGACTTTCCATCCAACCATCACGTTCTTTGTGAAGAAAAGTCAATCTTGCATCTCAATTCCAATAACTGGGATAAATCTTTGGTACCCCCATGTTTCTGCCTCTGCCTAGAATCCTATATCCTCCACTGCTATGATCCTGTCCTGCCACCTGAGTCATTTAATGAACTTTTTATGAACCTGAACTTTTATGTTTGTGGTTGGCTTCTCTTACCTGTTGCCAAATTTCCCCAATACTGACTGCCTGCTGCCAACCCAGCTCCTGATGCTGCATTTGCCTTCCTTGCCAGCACACCTGTTGCTCACTCCTGATGTTCCCCTGATGCACATTCGCCATCTGCCTAGACTTTCTCCTGTCTATTTCCTGATGCTGGGGTTGTGTCCTGCCCTCTGTTTGAAACTATGCTTAGAACATAGTTTGCTACCAATGAATATGCAAAACATTCAAAACCAAGATAGATATTTAATTTGTCTTTTTTCTCTACCAAGCCCTGGCTATGAAATATATTGCTTATGAAACATTGCAACACTGAGAATATTTGTATAAAAAGCTCAAGCTTGTGAGATGATGGCCCTCAACAAATGAAATAGTATCTGTATCTAAAAAAGTGAGTGTGGATTAAAGTGCTGGAAATGGGAAGTAAACAATATCAAATATAAAGAATTTTAATATTTCCAAGGATGTGTGCTGATGGCCTTTATACCAGAGCTAGATGATAGCTGTCTTTCAACATGCCAAGGGATATTTATTAAGTGACAGGAAACCTTGCAATGGAGATGTGAATGCTCCTGCATTGGGGAGAGGGGAGAGAATGAAATACCTGGTTGGCCAGGTGTCAGGGGGTTGGTCAGGTGCTGAAACAGAGGCAGAAGGGAAAGTGCACTTTCAAGGAACCTGTGTGTTGACAGAAAGAAGTGAGAAAGAGGCTTGAAAGAGCAGAGATGAATGGAGGTTAAGGGCCTAAGAAACAACAATTTGAAAAGGATTAGGATGAAGGAAAAGAGAGATAAATAGAAAAGAAATAAGATTAGGTGGTGACAGGGAGGGCAGGAGGGTGGGGTGTAGGATGGGAGGAGAGACAACAGAGGAAAGAAGAGCTGATTATATTGGAATTCAGTTTAAGGAGAGTGAGTGACACATGAAAGTTCAGAGTTAAAAGAAACATTCAGTGGGCTGAACCAGGAAGGTCTCCAGTTAAGTACACGAAGCAACCATCCTCATACAGGCTCTCCCGAAGTCAAAAGGGTTTGGGCCCAGACAGGAAAAGATGTCTCTATTTATAGATCAAGGACGGACCTTGACAAGTGCCTGGCAGAGATACCAGGGAAGAGCTAAAGGAGACCCAAGACTAGGTCTTAGGAGGAGCAGTAAGAACCCACACCAGGGACAGACTATTGAATTCAAACTCATGCGAGAGGAGCCAAGAAAAGGAACCCCTTAACTGTAACTGATCCTTGGTATCTACTGATTTGTGTCTCAGAAGTCCCTCCTGCAGGAGGGCCCTGCATCAGCTATATGTGTATTACATCAGATGGCAGCAGAGCCAAGCAGAGGGGTCACCAGCGGGCTTTAGGCTCAAGGCTTTGGGTTGAATTCTGGCTCTACCAATTATGGGCTATGTAAGCTTGAATAAGTTGTTTAATCTCTGCATTCCTCAGTTTCTTCATCTGTGCAACAGCAACAATAAGAGAATCTACTTCTCTAAGTTTCTATGAGGATTAAATGAGATAATGTCCTTATTGATATTAAAGGTCTCTGTTAACATAAGAAAGGAGAGTGTGTTTCCCTGCTTTCAATCACCTCTGGATGTTCTGCACATAACTAAAGAGAGAGCAATAATAACTAATGGAGTTAATAACTAGGTATGGTGACAGATGGGAACCAGACTGACTGTGGTGATCATTTTGCAGTGTATACAAATATGATTGGGTAGTATACCTGAAACAAAATAATGCTATATGTCAACTAAACATAAAAAGAACAACAACCAAGCAAACAACAAACAACATTAATGAGGACTGTAACTGGAGGAGCCTTCTGTTTGCATTCTATCCTTAGCTTGGTGTGGGGTGTATGTGGTAGTCCATTTCATGACAGGGTGCAAAGAAATCACTCCCTTCCCCATGAGGGAGCCAACAGCTCAGCTAATCCTTTGAGGCTGCATGATTTTGATTTTTTTGGACACCCAAGCAGCATAGTTGGTCAAGGTCTACATATACTATTTTAGTACTCATTCAACTTGTTGAATACAACAAATTGTGAAAGAATTTAAAGTGTGAGTCATATTTAACACTACATCCAGCAAACACATTCCATTTGAAAATAAACTAGAATGTTCATGGGTTGAATTCTGCAAAGGTAATTTCATGTCAATGAGAAGTGAAATAATAGATGATGCTGAAAGAAATGTGAGGCTGTCATACACTTGAGGTGCTAAGGCAATTGACTAATGGGAGCTAGGCCATTTGAAATATTCAGCCTTGGATATATTTTAGAGCTATGAATCTATTTATAAGATTGTCATATATCATTTAGTTTGTTCCCTTCACAATGCTAAAGCTTTTTACAGAGAATGAAGCCAAAGAATTGTTGGGCAGCAACAATTCAGCATTTTGACCAGCTGCCGTACCTGTCCAAAATAGTTAGGTCAACTTCTATCAGATGAGAAAATTGCTTCCTTGGTGTGAGTTAAGCACAACTGGGAAGGGGTGCTAACCTTTCAAAGTTTTGAATATGTTAACTCATTTCTTTGCTTCAGTTCAGTTCAGTTCAGTTCAGTCGCTCAGCTGTGTCCAACTCTTTGCGACCCCATGAATCGCAGCNGTGGTGTCTGGGGAATATGCCAATTTAATTGACTCTCGCCTCCTCAAGATCCAAGCTGCAATTACATGATCTTGTTATGTGGCTTGAAACAAAGACTTCAAGGAAGGAGAGTGGCAATGAGTAATCGGGATGGAAATTTAATAAGGACAGGCATTAACTATATAAATGCTACTCAAGCACGTTCCTTGACCCTGATTTTCTGGATCTGATACAAGTCACTTTTCAATCTGAAGCTTTTGGGAACACGATGCTGGAAGGCTGCATTGCATCTTTTAAAAAAATGAATTTATATTCTGCTGTCAACCTGAAATATTTTCAGAGCCCTTTTGTACCTCCTGGTATATGTGTGGAGGTGGTACATGTATGTGTGTGTTATAGAAAGAGACTTGTAAGCAAAAACAATCTGGTTTCTTTTTAAATGTCTTCAGGCTTCCAGTCTTTGAAGCAATTATCTTTCCATCTAATCAATATTAAGAAAAAAAAATTTTCACAATAGTTTTGCTTCATCATGGTGGTTCAGCTCACCAAGTCCTTATTCTGTCTTCCCCAAACAGACATTAAATTCAAATAATGATCCATTCCCTATTATTTTCTCCCTCTGTGTTGTTATCTTCATCAAATATTGATTATGCACACTACCTATTGTAAAAGTTGTCAAACTTTATCCTCAGTTTATACAAACTTTATACAGTTGTGAGGGACAACTGTAGCACTTCCAGTAATAAGCTCACTGCATTTTTCTTTCAGTATGTCTTTTTCTTTATGATTATGTTCATTTTTTATCAATGTACAGTAACTGATTGCTCTGTAATGCTCAACTTGAAAGATGTGTCGGCGAACTCCTTGTGTTATACTTGCTTCCATAGACCGAATCTTTGAAAACTTATGTATTAACGTATCGCTCAGCCAGTTTACAGACACTTACGAGACCCTATCAGGTGCTAGGCACTGTATGCTAAGCCGTTGGTATCTTTCGATTCAAAGTCCCTTGGAAGTTCCACTTAATTTCCCAAAATTAAAAAGTCTTAGTTAAAAAAAATAGTGTTTTAAGTCACTTCAGTTGTGTCCGACTCTGCGACCCCAGGGACTGTAGCCTGCCAGGCTCCTCTGTCCATGGAATTTTCCAGGCAAGAATATTGGAGTGAGTTGCCATTTCCTCCTCCAGGGGATTTTCCTGACCCAGGGATCAAAGCAGCCTCTCTTGTGTCTCCTGCATTGGCAGGTAGGATCCTTACCACTAGTGCCAAGGCTATAACTGGGAGATTTTAAGAGCAAGCTTTAAAAGCTAGTTTCTTGGAATCCACCATGTGTAGAACTAAAATGGAAGCAAGTTTTATGTTAACTATCTTTGGGGAAATTTCAGAGGGTAAGTACAGAAAAGAAACTAGAAAACTCTTGTAGGGTTAGAGCACTTTTTATAGACACCTGGGTTCATAAACACACCAGCACTGTTGCCTCACAGCAATGCTGACACATCTTTCTAATGAGTCCTGCTTCCTCTTTTCATTCTGCAAAACAGCCAGCAGCTGTGTAATTCCAAGGATGACATTCAGCTGTAAACACCAAAAGCAGTGCAAAAAAAAAAAA
>SJYV01046797.1:463053-491329 GCA_006410875.1 Neotragus pygmaeus | reverse complement strand
TGCTTTTTTCATGATCCAGTGGATGTTGGCAATTTGATCTCTGGTTCCTCTGCCTTTTCTAAAACCAGCTTTAACATCAGGAAGTTCACGGTTCACGTATTGCTGAGGCCTGACTTGGAGAATTCTGAGCATTACTTTACTAGCATGTGAGATGAGTGCAATTATGCAGTAGTTTAAGCATTCTTTGGCATTGCCTTTCTTTGGAATTGGAATGAAAAGTGACCTTTTCCAGTCCTGCGGCCACTGCTGCATTTTCCAAGTTTGCTAGTATATTGAGTGCAGCACTTTCACAGCATCATCTTTCAGGATTTGAAAGAGCTCAACTGGAATTCCATCACCTCCACTAGCTTTGCTCGTAGTGATGCTTTCTAAGGCCCAAATGTAGTCAAGGCTATAAAGGAGATCAGTCTTGGGTGTTCATTGGAAGGACTAATGCAGAAGCTGAAACTCCAGTACTTCAGCCACCTCATGGGAGGAGTTGACTCATTGAAAAAGACACTGATGCTGGGAGGGATTGGGGGCAGAAGAAGAAGGGGACAACAAAGGATGAAATGGCTGGATGGCATCACTGACTCTATGGACATGAGTTTGAGTGAACTCCGGGAGTTGATGCTGAACTGGGAGGCCTGGTGTGCTGCGATTCATGGGGTCGCAAAGAGTCAGACACGACTGAGTGACTGAACTGAACTGAACTGAACTGAATGGTCTTCCCCGTGGTCATGAATGGCTGTGGGAGTTGAATCAAAGAATTGATTGCCTTTGAACTATGTTGCTGGAGAAGACTCCTGAAAGTCCTTTGGACACCATGAAGATCAAACCAGTCAATCTTAAGGGAGAGCAATCCTGAATATTCACTGGAAGGACTGATACTGAAGCTGATCATCTGATGAGCACAAAAGACTCATTGGAAAAGTCCCTGATGCTGGGAAGAACTGAGGGCAAAAGGAGAAGACAGCGTCAGAGGATGAGATGGCTAGATAGCATCACTGACACAATGAACACGAACTTGGGCAAACTCCACGAGATGGTGAGGGACAGGGAGGCCTGGAGTGCTGCAGTCCATGGGGTCACAAAGAGTTGTACATGACTGGGTGACTGAACAACAACAAATGCAATGGGCCATAGGACAGACAGAAGTATTCTCATTAGAATTTCTTTTTCTTTGAAGACTGATAGACTGAGTTGTGGCTTCACTGGGAGGTTGTAAGGTTTATGTAAACAGGCACACTATAGAAAATGCAGTAGTAAAATATTGTACTAGAATAGTAAATAGAATTCTGGCTGAATACAAGTGGCTATTTTCCCTGACTCAGGAGCAGCACCAGGAAGGAGGCCTGGACAAGCCCACAAGATAAATAGTGTGGAGAAGAGGACCCTAGAAAGCTGAGGATAATGGTGGGCACCCCCTGCAATATCTGCTTGGAGACCAGGACATGGCCTTCCCGGGGCTTGGGCTCTTTCCCCCCATCCCTCAAGTTGGTTCGGTCTTGTACACAGTGCATTTTATTTGCCCTTCTAAATGAGGTCTGGAAAACGGTTTCTCACCAGGAAGGTAAAATGGAGGTTGGGAGTAATGTGCTCTTGTGCTTCTAAGCAAATCTGAGGCCACAAGATCCAAAATTTCACTCAAAGATAAATAATAACATGGTGCAACAAAAAAGATTTTTCAACCTAAAGGAACAAGGAAAATGGGGTAATTTAGAGTAGAAAGACATCATTTAAAAACAAGCTTTTTGAAATGAAGCAGAAGTAAATTTCCACTATCTACTTTGTGTACCCCATCAAATTCCAGAAAACATGGACTTTAGGATGAGATGAAAGATGAAATGAGAGACAAAAGAGAGAGAGATAAGAACTGTATTATATGCACAAACAGAAAGATGAGAAAATAAGGTAATAGTTCTATAATAGAAGAGGCAAAATATGTATTAGAAGCAGGCAAAATCAGAAATGAATAAAATCAGATACGGAAATAAAAACTGAACAAAGTCAGATATGGAAGGAAATTAAGGAGAGTTTACAAAATTAAGAAAAAAGGAAAAAATTTAGGAGACTTGTGAAACTCAGTGAGGAAATCCAATACACAGACATTATATGTTTTTGAAAAAGAGAGAAACAAAGCAAAAAGAAGAATCAATCAAGTTATTTCTTGATTGCAGAATAGAAATATCTATTGGAGATTTCAGAAGGAAATTAGTGGATTCAAAGACCTTACCTTGTGCCCAGCAAAACTAATATGAGAGAAAAGCTAGACACATTATAGGGACATTTATGACTTTCACAGATTCACAAATAATTTTCATAATCATCTTGACAGATACTTAGAATAAAAGTCAATGGGCCCCTGAATTTCCTTTGACAACTCTAAAAATCAGAATAACCGTAACAGTGATGATGATGAGTGACAAAAATAATAACAAAGACTTCCTGAGCATTTTAATGCATCAGGTATTATTCTCTATGCTTTTACAAGATAGGTAATTAAAACTTTGCAACTAGTTTAAGGCTCAAGTGTTTATAATCTTTTCATTTTATAGAATAATATTTTTAATATGGGCTTCTTAGGTGGTACTAGGGTTAAAGAGCCCACCTGCCAATGCAGGAGATATAAGTGATGTGGGTTTGATCCCTGGTTGGGAAGATACTCTGGAGGAGGGCATGACAACTCACTCCAGTATTTTGCCAGGAGAATCCAATGGATGGAGGAGCCTGGTAGGCTATGGTCCATAGGGTTGCAAAGAGTTGGACAAGACTGAAGTGACTTAGCACACAGCACATTTTTAATATGCCTAAAACAACAAAAATTTTAAAAATAATAATAGATTACAAAATACAGTACCATGAATCATAAAAGGTACAAAATATAAGATGGCGGCTTAAGACTAACCAGATTAATTATGATAATAAATACAATTAAGTTAAATTCCCCTATTAAAAAATGACTTACATTGAGTAAACTAAATATAACCAAAAATCAGACACAGTTCTATGCTGTCTATAAATTCTATGCTTCTATGCTTTCCTCCTGCCTCAAGTAATTTAAAACATCTGAAAGCAACAGGATATGCAAAAGTATTTAAAACAAATGAAAAGAAAATGTAAAGAGACAAACATTGTTAATAAAATAGATTTTAATGAAAAAGATCTTCAACTGAATAAAGAGGCTAATTTCAAATCAAAAAAGTTATCAGTGTCTTAAAGCAATATACAATATACCATATACAATCACTGTGGGAAATAGAAAGATCCCTCTATACTTCAAAGATTAATCACAAGAAACAAATAAGGATCTAACAGATTTAGATGGTTTTGAAACAGATTTAACACATTTAACTCTTTTTTCTTAAATCAGAGGTAATATATTTTATTTATGCATGTAATAAATATTTTTAAAACTTCAAAATATATTACATTAAAAACTCTTTAAATATATAAATGCAAAATAGCAAAAGTATGCAGGACTCATTGTTTGAACACAGTACAATAAAATATATCTTAAAACTCCCTTACTCCAGCTGTTCAGGAATTAAACAATCACCACAATTTCCCTAAATAATTATTAGAGTAAAGCAGGATTCAAAACTGCAGTTTCAACGATAAGAAAATAGGGAAACTGAAAACAGCACATATCAAAACATGAAGGATCCAGTCAAAACTGTAATCACAGGCAAAATCAATATACTTTAATGATTTATGTAAGAAATGTATTTTAATATGTTACAGCATAGCTATAAAACAAGGGAAAATTTATGAATCATTCCCATTATTAGTCAACATTCTTGAAGAGTTTCTAGCCAATGCAACATGTAAAGAAAAAGAATTTAGATAAATAAATATTATAAGAGATTTTCATGATGTGAATTTTCCAAGTGGGAAATCCCACAAAATCAACATAAAATGAATAAAATATAGTTCATTAAAAAGGTGAAATGAAAATAAAGTATAGAAAAATTAATAATACATTTGTATATTATCAATAATCAAAATGAAATATAACTGAAGCACTAGTAACTTTAGAAATGCAAAATTTATATAAGTTCTTGAATAAATTTAACAAGAAAGAAACTCATTAAACTTGTTTTTAATTTTTTTTATGAAAGAATCATTATCAAGCTATAGTTATAAATGCTGTCACTAAAAGTTTAGCTAAATAAAATAGTCTAGAGACCTCAAAAGCAGACTCATGTTTATGTGGAAAATGAACATACAATAGAGGGAGCTTGAGAAACCTATATGCAGGTCAGGAAGCAACAGTTAGAACTGGACATGGAACAACAGACTGGTTCCAAATAGGAAAAGGAGTGCGTCAAGGCTGTCTATTGTCACCCTGCTTATTTAACTTATATGCAGAGTACATCTTGAGAAACGCTGGGCTAGAAGAAGCACAAGCTGGAATCAAGACTGCCGGGAGAAATATCAATAAGCTCAGTTATGCAGATGACACCACCCTTATGGCAGAAAGTGAAGAGGAACTAAAAAGCCTCTTGATGAAAGTGAAAGAGGAGAGTGAAAAAGTTGGCTTAAAGCTCAACATTCAGAAAANAGCTGAGTGTCAAAGAATTGATGCTTTTGAACTGTGGTGTTGGAGAAGACTCTTGAGAGTCCCTTGGACAGTAAGGAGATCCAACCAGTCCATTCTAAAGGAGACCAGTCCTGAGTGTTCTTTGGAAGGAATGATGCTAAAGCTGAAACTCCAGTACTTTGGCCACCTTATGTGAATGTCGACTCATTGGAAAAGACTCTGATGCTGGGAGAATTAGGGGCAGGAGGAGCAGGGGACAACAGAGGATGAGATGGCTGGATGGCATCACCGACTCGATGGACGTGAGTTTGAGTGAACTGTGGGAGTTGGTGATGGACAGTAAGGCTTGGCATGCTGCAATTCATGGGGTCGCAAACAGTCGGACACGACTGAGCAACTGAACCGAACTGAAGGTATTAATAGAAAAGAGACAGATTGTTTAGTAGATGGTGTTGAGAAATATGTCTTACTATATAAAAAAAATAAGATATGAGGCATAGAGAAAGATTCCAGATGGATAAGGTATCTAAATTTGAAGGTAAAACCATAAAGCTAATAAAAAAAATAACACAGAAGAATATTTTGGTACCCTAATTGTGGAAAAGTACAACACTTCAGGATCATGAAAAAGAAAATTGCTCAACTTGATTACATCATAGTGAAAATTTTTATTCAATGTTGGACACCATTAGGACTAATATCTAGACTATACATGAGCCTTATATGAACAAATGAAGCAGATATGAACTCCAATAGAAAAATGATCCCAGAGTTATGCAGAGGCAGTTCATCAAAGAGAATACCTAAGGGACTGATAACCTTACAAAGTGATACTCAAAATCATTAGTAATTAGATGAATGCAAATTAAAATAACAATGAATATCCCTGAAGATCTGTCAGATAGATAAAATATTAGCTGATACTGCTAAGTATTGGTAGGTGGAGGGAACGTGTGAATACTCAGGCACTGCTGGTTGGAATATAGAATAAAATAGACAATCTGTAGCAAACTGGGATGGAGAAGGCAATGGCACCCTACTCCAGTACTCTTGCCTGGAAAATCCCATGGGTGGAGGAGACTGGTAGGCTGCAGTCCATGAGGTTGCCAAGAGTCGGACACGACTGACTGAGTGACTTCACTTTCACTTTTCACTTTCATGCATTGGAGAAGGAAATGGCAACCCACTCCAGTGTTCTTGCCTGAAGAATCCCCGCAACGGGGGAGCCTGATGGGCTGCTGTCTATACGGTCGTTCAGAGTCAGACACAACTGAAGCGGCTTAGCAGCAGCAGCAGCAACAGCAGCAAACTGGCAATACCTAACCAAATTAAATAAAGGTATGCCATATGACAAGTGATTCCTCTCCTTATAAAACCATAAATGGAAGTGAATGAGAATGTTCCTTGAAGCCTTGTTTGTGTTGGCAGAAAGTTGGAGGCAATCCAGCTATTCTTTGTTGGTGGAATGAATATATAAATATTGTGAATACATTCTATGGAAATCCATACTGGTTAAGACTAACGAACAACATTTAGATGTATACTTAGAGGAATATGGCTAAAAGTTAAAAACCTTAGGTGGAAAAAGGCAAGAAACAATAAAATCTACAACACACAATAACATTTATGTAAATTAACAATTCATGTACACAAATACACATTTTACAGAAACACACAGAGGACTTGAAAAGATACAAAAACAAAATGAAAACTGTTACATTTGAGGTAAGATTTTTATTTTTTCAGGCAAGGTAAGAAATGGGAGTGGGAATAGAGGTCAAAAGGAATAAATAAATAGATTCTCACACAGCAGTGTAAAAGAATTAAAAAGAGGAAAGAAAGAAAGGAAGAAAAGGAACTAGTAAGCTTAATATACAGTCGGATGTTTTTTGAAGGACTAAGAGAAGGATGTTAGTAAAAGAAAATGCATGCTATATTCTCAGATTTGAAAGTTCAGAACTATAGCTATGTCAGTTTTCAGAATATAGCCTTAAATGTCATTCAATTCCAATAAGAACTTTTTGGATATTGCTTTTGTGACTAAATGCGGTGATTAGGTGCTGGATGCCTTCATTTTAAACTCCCTTACTCTTTTCCTACTGCTCTGTATCCTGCAGGTATGACTTAAAGAGGCTGCATTACAGGCTTCTCTTACCTTCTGGTTTCAAGTTGAGTTCGTCCCGCAATAGATCAAGGGTAGGAGGTGGGTTATTGGTGGGGAGTAGTGTTTATTTTGACCCATGCCTCCTTGCTCCAGATCTCTGTGAATCAGATGAGACGATGTCAAGATCTTGACACAGCTCTCTCTGAACACTTAGACCTAAGGGTGATAATGGTTTTTGACTGTAACTAACTCCAAGATGATGTAATATTAATAGCTGCATAAGAACAACCACAAAATTTTTGCAGAAGATTAACAAAGAGGAACTTGTACTATTAGATAAGCTTTGTTGTCCAGTCCAGTTATGTTTGACTCTGCAATCCCAGGAACTGCAGCAGTCCAGGCTTCCCTGTCCTTCACCATCTCTTGGAGTTTGTATCCAAAAGTACAGTAATTAAAGCAAAGTGATTGTAGTATGGGAAAGCCCTGTTATACAATCTTAGATACCTGTGCTCTTATTTGTGCATGTATATGTATGATTAAAGGTAATATATCAATAGTTTGGGGAAATTTTGCAGCTAAAAAGTTAAATTCTTATGTCATAGCCCATGCTGAGATAAATTCAAGTTGGATAAAACAGAAATCTAAAAAGAAAGATATACTTAAGCATAAAAATAAAGATAGAAACTATAAAGATAGTGACTGATTTGATTATATAAAATGTGTAAAAATAAACTGTTAATATGTTAATTTATAGAAGTAAAGTTAAAAAGAAAATGTCAAATAAAAATACATTACAAGCACATGTACCACGTGATTCATAGTAAATGTGAATATTTCCCTTAGTAAATATGTCACCAAACAAGTTCCTTAAATTTCAGTGATGGGCCAAATGGTATCTTTGCCAGAAAACATGATGCTTTCATAAGGCTGATTATTTTATTGGAGATTTTAAGTATCTGGATGAAAATAGTGAGAAAGTTCACATTTGAAACTTTCTAATTAGACTACGAAGGGGTTCAGAATGCGCTTCCCAAGATATGCCACTTTGGCATGTGGACTGTGTTGAGTTGATGACCCAGCAGGCTCAAGAAAAACTTTTACTTCTCCTTTAACTATCTAAAAGAATTTAGATAAGGGGTGTGGCCCGGAGAGAAATCTATTACTAAGAGAAACTTTCTATCTAAATGATCTATCTGTTTGGCAGGACAAACATCTAATTACCAAACATCAGCTTTTCTTACTGTTCTGTGAATCACCTTGCGTCACTTTGAAGCCCAGGGACCCCACCCCATTCCTTAGCTCATGATGGCATTTAAAGCTCTACCACCCTGTTCTTTTTTTAGGTCTCATTGTCTGTGCAGAGCCTCTGTTAGTACCCAATTATATATTTTCTCCTGTTAATCTATTTTCAGTTTCAGTTCAGTCACTCAGTCACGTCCAACTCTTTGAGATCCCATGAACTACAGTACACCAGGCCTCCCTGTCCATCACCAACTCCCAGAGTTTACCCAAACTCATGTCCATTGAGTCAATGAAGCCATTCAACCATCTCATCCTCTGTTGTCCCTTCTCCTCCTGCCCTCAATCTTTCCCAGCATCAGGGTCTTTTCAAATGAGTCCTTCTCATCAGGTGGCCAAAACATTGGAGTTTCAGCTTCAACATCAGTCCTTCCAATGAACACTCAGAACTGATCTCCTTTAGGATGGACTGGTTGGATCTCCTTGTAGTCCAAGGGACTCTCAAGAGTCTTTTCCAACACCACAGTTCAAAAGCATCAATTCTTTGGCACTCAGCTTTCTTTATAGTCCAACTCTCACATCCATACATGACTACTGGAAAAACCATAGCTTGACTAGATGGACCTTTGTTGGCAAAGTACTGTCTCTGTTTTTTAATATTCTGTCTAGGTTGGTCATAACTTTCCTTCCAAGGAGTAAGCGTCTTTTAATCTATTTTATGTCAATTTAATTACTAGCCAGCTAAAGAATCCAGAGGGGTAGAGAAGATTTTTTTTCTCCAACAATTACAAAGCACTATATTTTGTAATCAATGACTATAAACTGAAACATATTAAATATTTTAAGAATTTATCAGAGTGTGAATTGATTCAGATCTGGTGGTGCTAAACCAGAAGTGTTAAGGATCACAACTGCCCTTGGAAACTAGAAGACCTAAAGAGGAAAAGTGCAGATACAAATGCACGAAATCATTTATTTAATTATTTAATAGGTCCAGTTCAGTTCAGTCACTCAGTCGTGTCAGACTCTTTTTCACTCCGTGGACTGCAGCACATCAGGCTTCCCTTTCCATCACCATCTCTTGGAGCTTGCTCAAACTCATGTCCATTGGATTGGTGATGCCATCCAAACATTTCAACCTCTGCCATGCCCTTCTCCTGCCTTCAATCTTTCCCAGCATCAGCGTCTTTTCAAACGAGTCAGCTCTTCACATCAGGTGGCCAAAGTATTGGAGTTTCAGCTTCAATATCAGTCCTTCCAATGAACACCCAGGACATGGCCACAGCTACTGACCTAGGACATGAGGTATCTGCTCTCGGCTGCTCCAGTGCTACATAGCCATTTAATAGGTTAAAGCCTAGTTACCAGGCTAGGTGATCAGTTGTCTTTAGGTTTCGATTTTGTAACCTTGTAACCTGTTACAAACGATTTTGTAACAGGATTAGATTTTGGTATGCTAGCATTAGAGGTCTGTTAGATTTTGGTATGCTAGCATTAGAGGTCTGCTAGCATTAAGTAGGTCATCCTAGCATTAGAGCCAACTCAGTCTCACGGTTTCTTTGTTTAATTAAACACCAGTAATCCCTATAGCCTGGAGAAGGCAATGGCAATCCACTCCAGCACTCTTGCCTGGAAAATCCTATGGACTGAGGAGCCTGATAGGCTATAATCCATGGGGTTGCAAAGAGTCGGACACGACTGAGTGACTTCACTTTCACTTTCAATCCCTATAGACTTCCCTGATGGCTCAGACAGTAAAGAATCTGCCTGCAATGCAGGAGACCTGTGTTTAATCCCTGGGTCGGGAAGATCTCTTGGAGAAGAAAATGGCAACCCACTCCAGTATTCTTGCCTGGAGAATTTCATGGACAGAGGAGCCTGGTGGGCTTCAGTGCATGGGGTCCCAAATAATGGGACATGACTGAGTGACTGATGTTTTCACATTTTCAATGCCCTGGAGAAGGAAATGGCTAACCACTCAAGTATTCTTGTCTGGGAAATCTCAAGGACAGAGGAGCTTAGAGGGCTACAGTCCATAGAATCGCAAAAGAGTCAGACATGATTTATTGACTAAACAGCAACAGCAATGAGGTTACAATTATTCCCACTGTTTAGGTCACAAAACATTCAGCTTTCCATTTTTTGAGGGGTCGGATCATTAATTGAAGTTGATAATAATATAAGAAGTGGGCATTTGAATCTTACCACTTATTGTGGAAGTTCCTGACATTGTATAGGAGGCAGTGATCAAGACCATCCCCAAGAGAAAGAAATTCAAAAAAGCAAAGTGGTTGTCTGGGGAAGCCTTACAAATAGCTGAGAAAAGAAGAGAGGCTAAAGGAAAAGGAGAAAAGGAAAGACATACACATTTGAATGTAGAGTTCCAAAGAATAGCAAGGAGAGATGAGAAGCCTTTTCTCAGTGATCAATGCCAAGAAACAGAGGAACAGAATGGGAAAGGGTAGAGATCTCTTCAAGAAAATTCGAAATACCAAGGGAACATTACTGTTAGGTAGTTAGAGTATGAAAAAGGAGTCGAAAATGGCAGCAGTTAAAAGACAAAGAAGGGAAAAGTCCTTGAAAATAGAACAAAGGAGAGCCTGAGGACTGCAGTAAGGACCTCAGGTAAAACATACAGCACTCCTGGCTAGCCCAGTTTACACAGGGCGGGCCCAGGGGGGAAGAAATAACATATAAAAAGAGGAGCCAAAATTGGGCCAGGGACCACTCTTCTCTTTGCGTCTTTCGGTTCGGCATGCCGTCATACCTTGAAGATGTATTTTCCTTTACTTTCTAAATAAAACTTAGCTGTAACACAGAGCTGTAACAGTGGTCCGTCCAAGGGCCGTAATGCTGGTCAGTCCCTCGCTTCAAATTTTTGTTGCTACGAGACAGAACTGAGGAAATTACATACTCCCCTGACATCTATGGTGCTGTTTCTTGGATTTAACCTGGCTGAAGCAACCTCAGCTTGGCCCCCTGTAAGGAGGAAGCCAAGCACAGCAGGAGCCCAACTGGGCAAAAGCTCCTGCAGTGGAAGCTGAATGCAAAGAAAACCCAGTGCAGAGGAAGTGACAAGAAGCCCAACGTGCTGGAAATGTGGACAGTGAAAAACGAATTCAGCAGAAAGCTCACACAGCTCAGTCTCAGATTCCAGAAGACCTCTGATTAAGGTAGGAGATCCTTGCTCCAATGGTTGGAAGGAGGTATGCCTAACAAAATCTTCTTTCCTTTACAATCTCTCATTTCTTGTTTCCTTAAACCCCTGTGAACAGGTGAGCAACAGTGGATGCAACTGAGGGACTTTGGCAAGGGCTTCTCCTCAGTATGTCCTGCAGGCTCCATTATTCCCTGGGCCCCAGTAGCTGTTACCCAAGCCACGGGAGTTCTTCTGTCCTTAATCTTCTTTGCACCAAGGATCAGGCCAATGAAAACAGTGAGCACAGATCAGGTATTTAGCAGATTTTCTGGCAGGTTATGAAGCGGATTCCCCAGCATGTTTTTCTCACTGCTTTTTCCTCCTGTTCTCAGCTCCTCTCTCCTGGGACTTGAGCCCAGCCAAAACCCATGGAGCCTGGCTTGAGGACCTAATGAAACTTAGGCTCTGATGCCTCATTGCAAAAATTCAGTTAGAGACACTGCCATAGGTAAGAGGTGGATTTTTTCAGATTCAGAGAGAACCACACTCCACAGGCTGTGGGCCATCACAGAGGGCAAGTGCTTTGGCCATGGAATGTGGTGTGGGTGAATTCTTATGCTAATGAGTGGGAGGATCATCCCAACCATTGGGGAACCACCCACTCTTCCTCCTTTAGATGGTGACTTGGAACTGTCCTGCCTCCTTTGGATGTGTCATTTAACTTGCAGATTGGGGATCAAGGTTTAGTTGAATTTGACTTGTCACCTTGGATCCATTTGGTTTTAATTGGTTTATGTTATGCCCTTGGGCTATGTCATTATTTCAAAAGTTGTGCCCTGTTCTCCTCCCTCCTGTCTCTTGCTCTTCTCCTGAGCCCTGGCCAGGCCCACAGTGTTGCCTCTATAATCTTCTGGAAGGACAACCAGAAAATAGCTGGCCCTTGGGAGGGAAATACTGTATAATATCCAATCCCTCTAGATATTCAGGCCTTCCTCTACCATCCTACAACATGTGCAACAACAGCATCTCTCAGTGGACCCGCACACAATGTGTGACAGGCACACAATGTCTGCTAGAAGTCCATCTGCTGGCATCCCTTCAAAGGCAATTGGGCTTCCAGTGATAATGTTTGCCACTTTGGGAGTTAGCCCTGCAGGCTCTTTGGGCCCTAACCCTTACCACTCTTCTCCTAAAAGTTACAAATATATCCCCAGATCAAATTTACCCTCCACTTTTATGGAACATCTAGTCTGTTGCTTCTTATGGATTTGTTCTTAAGCCACTTACTAACTCCTACAATCAGGACCCTGCCCCCTTGTAGGCAACATTGTTCCTCCCCGCTTACTATTAAGATACCTTTAATGTTAACAGGGCCAGATAACCCACTCCTTTCTCCTCCTTTCTCATTACTTCTGTTATCACCTAAAGGTGGTCTATGACAATGAAATGTTTACCATTGGAGACACCCTAACCTGCTCTTATGCAGGACTAGGGGAAGAAATCAGTGACTTACATTCTCTCAGAGCAATAAGAGGATAAGGCTTATGGCTGTTTCAACAGGTTCGCAGTCTCAGGGCATGGCTTGGATTGTTTCACATCATGATATCTATTTCCATCTGTGGTGAACAAACTGGCAATAAATTAAAACTACAACCCCTTAATCCTACCTACACTTGTCACTCTGGAGACTTTGGGGATGCCCAACTCCAGCCCCAGGGTCCCAAAAGATTGACCTGCCTTGACCTGCCTAGGGATCCAGTCCCCAGGAGTTTGTCATGCCTCAGCCTGCTCGGGGATCCATCAGTCCAGGATGCCAGGAAGTCAACCTGCCTTGACCTGCCTAGGGTATTGGTCACTGGGAGGTTGTCACTCCTCAAACCATTCAGGGATCTGCCAGTCTGGGGGGTCCCAGGAGGTCAACCTGCCTTGACATGCCTAAGGATCCGGTCCTCAAAAAGTTGTCATACCTCAACCTGCTTGGGGATCCGCCAGTCCAGGGGTCCCAGGAGGTCAACATGCCTTGACCTGCCCAGGGATTTGATCTCCAGGAGGCTGTCATGCCTCAGCTTACCTGGGGATCTGCACTCTGACCTGGGGATGTCTGGCTCTCAGGTCACAACAGTACTGGGTAGGATAAGCTTCAGGACGTCTCATCCCTAAGGAAGTCCACCTATGGAAATTAAAGAAAGCCTATTACTTGTGGGACTGTGCCCAGTCTCAAAAATAACTCAGGAACCCAGTGAGAACCCCATTGCCTTTCTGGAAAGGCTAAAAAGGGCCCTCTATAAGTTTACCAATCTGGACTTAGACTATCACCAGGGACAGGTGATTTTAAAGGACAAATTCCTGTCCCAGTGTGCATCAGACATCAGGATAAAGTTACAACAGCTGCAGCAGCAGCACCCTGCTGCCTCTTTAGATGAGATGGTCCAGACAGCCACCAATACCTTTTATAACAGAGAACAAAAAAGGGAGACCAGGGCCCAGGAGAGGGAGAGAAAGAAAGAGACAAGCTATACACAGATGCTGGCATCCTTCCAGAAAAGCAAACCCCGCATCTTTAAAGGACAAGGCAGGAGGCAAATGCCTAATCTGTAGACAAGAAAGACATTGGGCCAAATAGTGTCCAAACCATGACAAGTCTCCTAAAACAGCTTGCTACAAGTGTCATCAACTGGGACATTGGGCCTCAAGAGCTTCGGGACCCAAGAGCCTTAAGGTCAAGTGCCAACCCTTCCCTCACGATGGTTCAACAGGACTGAAGCAGCCCGCTCCAGCCAGCCCTCCTGTCACAGATAACCATCACGGGGCTGGAGCCAAGGGTGCAACTGGATGTGGCAAGTAGGTCCGAGAATTTCTTGGTTGACACAGGGACTATCTACTCTGTCCTGACCTCCTACTATAGAGTCTTCTCCCAAACCTGTACCATTTGGGTGCTACAGGAAAAACGATTATTACTAAAAGATTCACCTGAACACTTCTTTGTTGCTGGGATGGACAAATATTCTCCCACCAGTTTCTGGTGGCCCTTGAGTGTCCTACTCCCTTATTGGGAAGAGATATACTCACTAAACTGTGGAGCAACCATGTGATGGGAAGCTTTTCAGCCCCTTGAGCCCTAAAGTTTCTGGTTATTACTGAAGAACCCATTACACCTTCTCCAATAGAGAGGGACCAAAAACTATGGGAGAACAAAATTAACCCCCTTAACTCAAGCACCTGTCTTCAGGTTGCAAGACCCAGAAAAAGTATTCCAACTTTATGTCCATGAAAAAGAAAGAATAGCCTTGGGAATGTTAACTCAAAGGTTGGGATCTGAGCCCCAGCCTGTAGCTTACTTATCCATGAGGCTCTGCCCAACTTCCTGAGGTTGGCCTGCTTGCCTTTGAAATCTTGCAGCTATTGGGATCCTGATAGAAGATGCTTTAAAACTCTCTTTTGGGGGCAAACTAACTATTTTCACCAGCCACCAAGTGAAACAACTCCTAAATGGGAGAGGCCATTTATGGATGTCTGCTCAAAGAATCCTCAGATATCAAGTAATGCTGATGGAAAATCCAGGCCTCACTATATCCCCTTGTGAGGTTCTTAACCCAGCCACCCTCCTGCCAACCCCCAAGGGCTCTCTCCTCTTTCACGTTTGCCTAGAAACTTTGGACCACTGGACAAAACCCCAAGAGGGATTGTCAGAAGATCCTCTGACCAATCCTGAGGATATCTGGTACACTGATGGAAGCAGCTTTGTCTTGGATGGAAAAAGAAGAGCTGGATATGCAGTAGTCTCCAATTTTGAGACCATAGAGGCTAAACCTTTGCCCCCAGGTACTTCAGCCCAATTAGCTGAGCTCACAGCATTGACTCAAGCTTTAGATCTGGGAAAAGGAAAAAGAGTAGCCATTTACACTGACTCCAAGTATGCCTTTTTTATGCTACATGCACATGTTGCTATTTAGAAAGAAAGAGGTCACTTGACCACCCGAGTGTCCCCAATCAAATATGGTGATCAAATTCTCAGACTCTTGGAGGCAGTCCATCTGCCTGCTGAGGTTTCACTCTCCCACTGTAAGTTCAGTTCAGTTCAGTTCAGTCGCTCAGTCATGTCCAACTCTTTGCGACCGCATGAATCACAGCACGCCAGGCCTCCCTGTTCATCATCATTTCCCGGAGTTCACTCAGACTCACATCCATCGAGTCCGTGATGCCATCCAGCCATCTCATCTTCTGNAAAGACGCTTACTCCTTGGAAGAACAGTTATGACCAACCTAGATAGTATATTCAAAAGCAGAGACATTACTTTGCTGACTAAGATCCGTCTAGTCAAGGCTATGGCTTTTCCTGTGGTCATGTATGGATGTGAGAGTTGGACTGTGAAGAAGGCTGAGCACCGAAGAATTGATGCTTTTGAACTGTGGTGTTGGAGAAGACTCCTGAGAGTCCCTTGGACTGCAAGGAGAGCCAAGCAGTCCATTCTGAAGGAGATCAACCCTGGGATTTCTTTGGAAGGAATGATGCTAAAGCTGAAACTCCAGTACTTTGGCCACCTCATGAGAAGAGTTGACTCATTGGAAAAGACCCTGATGCTGGGAGGGATTGAGGGCAGGAGAAGGGGATGACAGAAGATGAGATGGCTGGATGGCATCACGGACTCGATGGACGTGAGTCTGAGTGAACTCCGGGAGTTGGTGATGGAAAGGGAAGCCTGGCATGTTGCGATTCATGCGGTCGCAAAGAGTTGGACACGACTGAGCGACTGAACTGAACTGATGGGTCCCATTTCTTCAGATTTACATGACTTTGCTTATCCTGATTTCTCTTTCCATAAAGCTCTTTCCTTTTAATCTTCTCAGAATTCTTTGTTTTTCACACTCTGATCAGACTTCCTTTCTCTGCCAAATGAACATTTCTCCTACTCACATTCTCCTTTCTCTCTTCACCTGGTTTAGGTAGAAACGGCTTCTCACCTTGGTCCCCTCTGTACCCAGTGCAGCAACCAATGCTGTACTAGTCATCTTTCCCTGCAGGCCTGTCTCTCTCCTACACCGTTTGTGCTCTGATAGTAGACATGAAGCATGTATTTCTCTAGCCCCTAGTAGAGTGACAATCTATGAACTCAGGGAATCCTACTGGATGAATAAATAGACATCTTCAAACTTCATGCTCACCTGTAGTGTAGCCCTGAAGCAGCGCCCTTAAAAGAGTTTGTAGGGTTCTGTCCCTGGAAAGTGTTTAGATGGACTAACCTTTTTTGCTTATTCTTTTCCATTATATTGCTCTCCTTCCTCCCCCAAAAGGTATAAAATTTCTATCCAAA
This sequence comes from Neotragus pygmaeus, assembly GCA_006410875.1. Classification (NCBI taxonomy): domain Eukaryota; kingdom Metazoa; phylum Chordata; class Mammalia; order Artiodactyla; family Bovidae; genus Neotragus; species Neotragus pygmaeus. Next base: position 475,013 of record SJYV01046797.1, on the reverse strand, counting down.
TAACATTTGTCATGCACCCATGCTAAGTTGCTTCAGTCCTGTGTGACTCTTTGTGACCCCATGGACTGTAGCCCACCAGGCTCCTCTGTCCATGGGATTCTCTAGGCAAGAATACTGAAGTGGGTTGCTATGCCTTCTGCCAGGGGATCTTCCCAACCCAGGGATGGAACCCGTGTCTCTTATATATCTCCTGCTTTGGCAGACAGGTTCTTTGCTACTAGTGCCAGGGAAGCCCAACATTTGCTATATCTTAGCCAAATAAGTACTCTAGAACTTTCAGCAGTGGAAGTTCTTCTGCTACTCCTGGGTGTTTTCTTGCAACTAGTTACACTAGTACCAGTGGTGGTAAATGTCTTGGTCACAGTGTCAAAACCATAAACCATATGCTGTGCCTGCAAACCACATGGGGTTTCTTAATCATTTCTCTTGTATGCTTTCAAGAATAAAGTTTATTCAGTGATTTTGTGTGTGTGCATTATTTATGCTCTCGTGTATCCCATAAAAGGTCAGAAGACTTGAACTTGCTAGCGTTACTGATATGTACAGTAAGTTCACCTTTGCTGTGTCATGTATGCTGGTGTAAGGCACATTGTAAAGTTTTGAAACACAAAATATAAATCTGATCAGAATGGGTGAATCTGATAATTCTTAACAGGCAAAGTATACTTGTTCACCCAGCAGAGCCCCTGAAAACTATGACGTTTGGTGATAACATGGAAATTGATTTATATTAATTCTTTAATAGAAAAAATCTAGGGATAATTTTACTATTCAAATTTATGACTCAAACCAGGCACAAACATCTGATTTTAATGATTTCTTTAATATCTGCTAGATATTTCTAAATAGCTGACAAAAGCAGCTATTACCTGTTACCAACAGGTTGAAGAAAAAATATAAGAAAAATCAAATTTATAATGGAGAGATTCTGTCATTTTTACATAAGAGCTGTCTTCTTTGGGAGCATCCTTTGAGAACCATGAAAATTAACCACCCTTTTGGTGCAAACACTTAAATATCAAAAAATTTGATATATCATACTACAACTTGAGAAAAATGAAGATTAGGTTGTGTCTACCTTAGCTCTTCCGGTTTTCTCTGCCAGGTTGCTCTTTAGCACCAATCCCTTCCCATGAATGTTCTGACTGTTGTCTTTTCTTCATTACTTCATCCTGTCGAAGAACTGATGCTTCTGAACTGTGGTGTTGGAGAAGACTCTTGAGAGTCCCTTGGACTGCAAGGAGATCCAACCAGTCCATTCTAAAAGAGGTCAGCCCTGGGATTTCTTTGGAAGGAATGATGCTAAAGCTGAAACTCCAGTACTTTGGTCACCTCATGCGAACAGTTGACTCATTGGAAAAGACTCTGATGCTGGGAGGGATTGGGAGCAGGAGGAGAAGGGGACGACAGAGAATGAGATGGCTGGATGTCATCACGGACTCGATGGACGTGAGTTTGAGTGTACTCCGGGAGATGGTGATGGACAAGGAGACCTGGCATGCTGCGATTCATGGGGTCGCGAAGAGTCGGACACGACTGAGCAACTGAACTGAACTGAACTGATTCCTTTATAACCACAGCAGCTTTTACATTCTATTAGAGTCATATTTTTATAAAAGATTCCCCACCTAGACTATGAGCTCACTGTGGACAGTACTCACATGAGTACATTTGCATCTAGTACAGTATCTGAGCTAGATCTGGTAATTTAGAAAAAATGGTACTGACGAGCCCATTTGCATGGCAGAAATAGAGATACAGACATAGAGAAAGGACTTTGGGACACAGTGAGGGGAAGAGAGGGTGGGATGAATTGAGAGGGTAGCATTGACGTGTATTTATAAAGTATCAGGTATAAAACAGATGGCTAGTGGGAATTTGCTATATAACAGGGAGCCCAGCTTGATTGTTCTGTGACGACTTAGAGGGTTAGAATGGTGGGGGTGGTTGGGAGGTAGGCTCAAAAGTAAGGGGATACACACACACACACATACACACACTTATGGCTGATTCGTATTGTTGTATGGTAGAAACCAACACAACATTCTAAAGCAATTATCCTCCAGTTAAAAATAAAAATTAAAAAAAAGACTTCATCAATAAATAAATAAATCCTAACATCCTTGTTATTAATTATAGAAAATTTGTGGTCTCTGTTTATGAACTTGATCAACGTTCACTCTTATTACAGTTTTTATCATAGAATTTAGCACATTGAGTTGCTTCAATATTAGAGAACTGCCCTCTCTACAGCTGCTATCTTACCCGGGAAGGGAGCGCTTTCCTCTTGCTGGCCTCTGAAGTTTCTTTGCCTCTCAGTCTCTTGGACCACTGCCTTTGCTCTCTATGAGATGAGCACAGGCAGATGTGTAGCTTCTTAGTTAGACATGCATACTGTGATGTCAGGTAGAATTGCATCCCAGCTCTGCCTCTTCCTAATTGAGTGATCTCAGTGATCTACAAGATCTTTGTCGTAGATCCTGCCGTTGACCAGGAACTTAAAGATGTTAGTTTTGCTCTCATGTTTGCTTGTGTTTTATTATCTTCAAAGCAGTATAATGATTGGATTTTCCTTATAGGACTGTTGGAAACACGAAGTGATAGGATGTGTAGGTTTCATAGAATAGGATCTGACTTATGGTAAGTGTTTCCTAAATGTTATTGTTGTGATTCCATATTTAAATGGTAGAAAGGGTTTTATAAACCAGTTCTTGCTGATAGGAAGAACATCTTACAAATTAGGGAGTGAGATGAAAGCAGTTCTCCAATTAAATAAACATAAATTCTCTGAAACTTCCTATAATGCTGTTAAAGATACCTCTAGCTACTGCAGCTTAAGGTTTTTCTGTTTTATCATTTCATATCATTTCACCATGTTATATAGACCCTTCCTACTTTAATTATGTTCCCTGGACTAGCAGTACCAATATCACCCAGGGGCTTGTTAGACATGTAGAATTTCAGGATCCACAGAAATCCTGCTAAATTAGAATCTGAATTTTAATAAAAACCCTATATGATTTTTATGCATAATAAAGCTTGAGAAGTACTGACATAGACTATACTGTAGTCTCCTCATTAAAAAAAATGAGAATAATCAAAATACCTATCTCATAGGTTTGCTGTGAGATTAAATGTGCTAATCTATGTACAGCATGTTGTAACACAGAGCAAATGCTAAATACATCTTCATATATATGGAATGTTGAGGAAAATGGTATGGCATTTATTGCTCTCTTTCAAATGGTCACAGAAAACACACACCAAATATTGTGTTCAGCTTTGAAGTGAAATGAAATGAAGTTGCTCAGTTGTGTCTGACTTTGTAGCTCCATGGACTATACCTGCCAAGCTCCTCCATCCATGGGATTTTCCAGGCAAGAATAGTGGAGTGGGTTGCCATTTCCTTCCCCAAGGTATCATAATTTATATAAACATTGAAAAATCATAATATATTCAAAAAAAGAGTGATCAGAGTGTTGAGGAGAACAAAACTCTGTTACCAGGTGAATGGTTAGAGAAACTAGGAATAGTTAGGCTAGAGAAGAACACACCTGTGGGAGAGAGTAACTGCCTTTAACTGCCTTTAGAAGATTCAGATTTATCTTTATGACTCCAGATGGTAAAAAAAGAACATATGCATAGAAATGATAGAGAGAGATCTGATTCAAAATAAGGAACAGATCTAATTTCCTTAGAGTCAGATCTGCTCAAAGTGGAATGGAATTTCTTGCCAGAGAGTGGGTTCTCTACACTGTGATGTCTGTACAGAGACTGATGTTCATTTTTCTGGGACAGGAACAGAGATTCATACAAGGGGTGGTTTCTGAGGTGACTTCCAAATCTAACATTCCTGGTTTTATGAACACTATCACTGAAGAGGCACTTAGCCTTCATCAAAATTTTAGACACTTCCAACACTTTTGGTGTTTAGGAAAGTTATAGCAATTGACCGACAATTGTTATGTAGCTAAATTCCTGTACATTCTTTCTTTCTAAATAGTTCCTTGTCCTTTTTCACATTTCAAAAGCAAAAGAAAAGGACAGTGAATTTAAGTCTTTCTATAACCAGTGTACAAACTGTCTTCCACTAAGTCGAACCTCTTGAATGGAGAAATGATAATCTACTTAACTCTTAAAGGAGAATAAAACTACAGCATCTGCCTTTAGTCTTCTAGGAATTTTCTTCTTGAAATTATGGTACACTGAATAGGACTTCCTTTGCCAAAAGCATAGGAAATTTGTATGCAAGGATTACATATTTCTAGAGTAAGAATTTAGAAGGAGTATTCTAAGATCCTGGACCTACTTGAAACAATCCATTTAAAACCAATGTATACAAATGTTAGAATTGGAAGTTCCTTGATCAACTAAATAAGATGTTCAAAATCCATCAAGGCTCATTGCATCAATATTATTCTATCACTGCTTCCATCAAAAGGAGTAAACACTAGAAAAATCCCAGGCACCAAGGCAAGACCATAGAGATAATACAAGTTGGACTAGCTCAAATGATAAAATCAAATTCCTTAATCCAACCTATACTAGGGTTAAGAACTGTAACAGAATGATTGACTAGTTTTTCACAAGCAACAATTCATCTTGAGAAGCGGTAGAGGAAAGGGCAAAATGGGATGTTAAATGAAAACTTACTGGCAATCCCCCATATGCCAGATATCCGTGCACACTTTTTCACTTAAGTCTCACACTTACACTAGGAGGAAGGCTGAGGTATTCTCATTTTCTATATGAGGCTAAGAGAGGTTGAGCTACTTACTCAGTCACACAACTAATTAATGGCTGAACTGATATTTTCTGTTCTATGCTTTGATTTCCAAAGTAGCTACACTTTGCTAATTATACCCCGAATGATGGAATTTACTTTATTTCTGAGATTCATCAGCAAACAGAAAGGTAGAATCTCTTCTAAGAAAGTGCTCACTGTCAATTACTTCAATAACTTGACAGACAGTGTTCCAGGTAGATAATGACAAACATGAAATTTCTGAGTGGGAAGGAGGCAGCTCTTTAAATGCATATGTGTCTCAGAGCTTTTTCAATGCTTCCAGTCAGACTTACCCTTACAGATTTACCTTTACTCTTTGAAGTAATACAGAAAGGGAAGGCAATTTGAAGACTACATTTTGCTGAGGAAACCAGCTAACCAACATCTGTGTACTCTTTGTGTGAGGCAAAGTATGTGGGACAGGGGTTCAAGATTCAGAGATTGTAGTGTTGGAATGATTACCATTTCTTGTCAGCAGAAGGCAAAGGAATTGAGGTTGGCTCTAATAGAAGTGTCAATAGTTAAAACTATAATCACAACCTCAGGAGAGATCAATGCCTACTGTACAAGAGGATTTAAAAATCCAATAAATAAAGCTAAATATAGCTGCTGTATGGAATGGTGGCATAAAGCCATGGTTTACTGGCAACATGGAACATCATTGCATAATATGCTATATCAGGCATTGTGAAGCCCAGCCTGCGATAACCAGAGAGAGGTTGTGAAGTGATTGACCAACTTATATGATTTACAGGTGTTTTTGTGTACCCTTTCACTGGTCGGTAACTTATTCAGGAGGTGGCAAAGGCTTAAACCCAGATTGGCAATTATGTTACTGATTTTGAATTTGGAAAGAAGCAAGGAAGGGGGTCAAAACATGGTCTGGAATCCACAGGTGGCTTCCAATTTGTCTATAAGGAGGGAATTGAAAAAGAAAGCTCAGAAGAAATCTTAAATCACGTTTGTGTAATCATATTTAATGGACAGGTGGCGCATTGTAGAATTTTTTAAAGCGAGGCTCTATGTGTGCATATGTGCGTGTATTTCCTCAAAAACACACAGGCATTATTGAAAATGATGGCATGTAGTCCTTCTGGGCTCTAGCTGGCATGCAAGAAATAACAACGGCAGAGGCAAAGCTGTCGCCTTCTTCGTTGCCTCAAAAGAGGAAGAAATGAGTTTCTGTTGTTAAAGCCACTCCTGTTGTCACTATTTGTTTTTTTCTCTTCCTTTCTCTTTCTTTTTTTCTTGCTGTCCGTTATATAAAGCTACGTTTTAATTTTAAAAAAGCAAAATAAAATAGAGAGTTATTTTAGGACAAAATATTAAATATGAGAGTGATTTGGAGCTCTGAGTTTGTTTTTAAAATTAAATAGAGAGTCAGCATGTGGTTATTGTAAATAGGCGAAGCTTTAGCTCTCCCTACAGGCTTTTGTTACAGTAGCTGTCTAAAAGCAAGTGAAGATCAGAGCTGAAAATCATCCCGAAGTATTCATCAAAGAGAGTGATTTCCTTTGTGCAAGACAAAGTCACCAGCTGTTACCTGGGTAGGCAGTGAGATCCTGCAAGATCCTGCAAATTCCTGCTGCCAATGACATTTCATCACATTAGTGAGCTACTGAATTTTTCCTTCTTCTTCTTCCTTTTTTTTTTTTTTTTTTTTTTTAGTGGTTCTCAGCTCTTCTCTGGAAAAAAGAGTTGGAGAGTAATAATAAAAATAACAACCATAACAACAACAGAACAATCACAGAAAAGGCAGGCAGAAAAGCCGATTGGGCCTTTCAGGGTGTCACATTCTCTCTGGAGCATGGCTTTGGAGAGCAAGGTTTGCACTAGAGCTGCTGGTTCTGGATTTGCTCTCAATATCAAAGCCAGATGGGAATGATTATCTATTAGCAAATGCCCTAGTTAAAAAACAAACAGGCAGCAAAATTTCTTAATACCAAAAAATAAAAACCAGTTTATAAATATACTTTAGGTCATATCCCCAAACCCAAAGGGGAAATAACCCTACATGTTCTTCAGTGTTGCACCAAATCAGTTACCACCATCATCATTAATAATCAATACTTATTCTTGTAGTAGACTCTCCTTTGTTTATTAACTGCTGTTAGCTATACATTCTGCTGAATTATATTATTTAGTCCTCACAATGCTGCAAACATGGAGGTGTGCTTATTGTTTTTCATGGAGAAACAAACCGATTCAGAAGGTAGACTTGGCCAAGGTCACCCAGCTAGCTAACCCACTGCAGTTTAGTTCAATTCAGTTGCTCAGTTGTGTCTGACTCTTTGAGACCCCACGGACTGCAGCACAATAGGCTTCCCTGTCCATCACCAACTCCCAGTGCTTGCTCAAACTCATATTCATCGAGTTGGTGATGCCATCTACCCATTTCAACCTTGGTCATCCCCTTCCCCTCTTGCCTTCAATCTTTCTCAGCATCAGGGTCTTTTCCAATGAGTCAGTTCTTTGCATCCAAAGACAAAGTCATTGGCCAAAGTAGTGGAGCTTCAGCTTCCGCATCAGTCCTTCCAATGAATATTCAGAACTGAATTCCTTTAGAATTGACTGGTTTGATCTCCTTGCAGGCCAGGCAGGGCTCAAACCCAGGACTGTCTGACTATAGAACCAAGACAACTCTGCTCTACTGGGCTGCCTTTGTTAACCACAATGTTATACTGCATTGGTTTTGTTTTTAAAGGCAATACATCTAGATATGGCCTAACAGCAACAATCCATTCAAACAACATTATTACTTTTTAACAAGCATACTTAGTATTTATGACATGCTAGAAATGGGCAATGGAGAAGGCGATGGCAACCCACTCCAATGTTCTTGCCTGGAGAATCCCAGGGACGGGGGGAGCCTGATGGGCTGCCGTCTATGGGGTCGCACAGAGTCGGACAGGACTGAAGTGACTTAACAGTAGCAGCAGCAGCAGCAACGGGCAAAGTATTGCTAATGGGCAAAATCTGCTAAGAGGAATCTGGCAAGGAGAAAGTTAAGACATAGGACCACAGAATATGGGCAAATTAGATAAAGAAAGAAGTCTAAAGAAGGTGAAGTGAAGTAAGTTATTGAATCACACAGGCTTTCCTGGCTAACAAGTTCATTGAGTAAGCTAAGAAAAACAAAAGATATCATTACACAGGAGTGGATATGGGGTTAGATTGAAATGATGAATAACAGGAAAGAGACAAGGGTGGATATTTTTTTTTCAGCTTTTTAAGAGTTAGAAATTAGGGAGAGGACCCAACATTCCAGCGTTCACTTGTCTCATAAACATTACTTGAGTGCCAGGGATAAAATTAGTAAATGTTTCATGCCTCCTGGTGCTAAAGATTGAGGAAAGAAAATAGACCTATAAGCAATAAATGTCATGAGCATTCTGATAGAATTTGTGCAAGACACAGTGTAGCCAAGAGGAAAGAGTAGTTAAAATTCTGGAGAAGAGAATGCGAATTGAGGTTTCATAAAAGAGGAAACAATTTAATAGACTCTTGAAAGATAAAGAAAATTTTGCTAAGTGAACTGGGATAGTGAGAGGGGGGAGAGAAAAATATTTAGGGGAAGAAACAAGACATGTGAGATTATAAAGACATGAGTCCTTGGGGAATCTGTGCGTAGTTTTGAATGGTTGGAAGAAGTTTTAGGATTCAAGGGGCCTGTGCAGAAATATAAGCCTACAGAGGTAAGCAAGGTCATAGTGGTTTCATATGGGGAGGTAAGAAGTTTGGACTCTATTCTCCTGGTACTGAGTAGTCACAAAGAATACTACAGCAGTGCTAAGTGCTCAGTCATGTCCAACTCTTTGCGACTCCATGGACTATAACCCACCAGGATCCTCTGCCCATGGGATTTTCCAGGCAATAATACTGAAGTGGGTTGCCATTTCCTACTCCAGGGGATCTTCCTGACCCAGGAATCAAAAGAATGAAAGATATTAATTTTTTAGAAATCACTCTTGTAGCTGTGTGATAGGTAAATAGGGGGCTAAAGCTGGAGGCAGGGAGACAAGGCAATGGATGGATAATGAATGGTTGCAACAGGGAGAGAAACAAGTGGATTCATACAAGAGACAGAGCAAATAGGATTTATGCCTGATGAGATGCTGGAAGTGACTACACTGCATTCTGAAACAGAACAATGCATTCTGGAATTGTGCATGAAAGAATGACCTTGCTACTGCCCTGTGGAAAAATAACTGGGTAATTTTACACACATGCTATTTTTCAACTTCTGCACTTTTAGCGGTTAATACAGCTCTTGACTTAAAATATTCCTATTTCTTCAAATCTATCATGTCATAAAATCAGAATTTTAATGCTTAAACAGACTTTAGCAGTTCTGTAGTTCTAAGCAGTCCCTTTCTCCTCACTGTCCCATCAGGTAGATAAATGATTGAAAGACAAAATAGTGAATTTGAAGCAGGGCTGTGACTAGAACCAGACACCACCTAGGCCATTGCATTCAATGCTCCTTAACCNCTGACTCTTCAAGACCCCAGTGGATTGCAGCATTCCCGGCTTCTCTGTCCCTCACCATCTTCCAGAGTTTGGCCAAGTTCATCTCCATTGCATCAGTGATGCCATCCAACCATCTGTCGCCCTCTTCTCCTCCTGCCTTCAAACTGTTGCAGCATCAGGATATTTTCAAATGAGCCTGCTCTTCACATCAGGCAGCCAAAGTACTGGAACTTGAGCTTCAGCATCAGGCCTTCCAATGAATATTCAGGATTGATTTCCTCGGTTTCATGTCTATATAGAAAAATGCAGGAAGGAGATTATGATTAATTTTACTTTTTGTGTCAAGTAGCATCATATACACGTGCATGTCATGGACCTGTCTCAGGTACCCAATAAAGGGGGTCGAAGGGGCTACAGGAAGAGAACAGTCACTGATCACAGGCAGCGTCTACATCCTGTCTCTTATACACATCTGAAGTGAGTTCCATTGCAGGTTTAACAAGGTATACGTTAGAAGGGACGGGCTATTTCAGTGAATGTCATCAAAACGGTGTATGAAGAAACAGGCCTATGACACCCACAGAAAATATAGAATGAATGAACAGCTTTATAAATGATATCATAAGGTGAGAGTTTTTAATATACCAACAGTCAGCACCTGGAGTCTAATATGCCTGGGTGTATTTATGGTGGCAATGAAAAGGGATGTTTGAAATTAGAACTAATTCTGGGACATAAGATGATTGTAACCATAATAAATATTAGTAGATTTTTGAAGTACAATGAATAACTGGAAATTGAGTTCACTGTCTGGCATGCTTACTGTTTGAGTGGTAGTGTGGGTGAGTCACTCAGTCATGACCGACTCTGCGACCCCATGGATTGTGAACTTCAAATTAAGTGGAAAGTTTAACTTCATACCTTTAGTACTTTTTCAACTTTTTCTGATTATGAACAATAGCACTAAATACTTTTAATTTTAACCACTCACTAAACACACACACACACAAAAGTGAAACAAAAGTTTCAGGAAAAAAATACTTTTATAAAATGTAATATATTTGGATTATTTTTTATTCTATGCTTTTACATTCTATCATTTTTATTAGGATCCTGGTGTGAGTCTCTAAACAGATTCCAAGATCTACTAACGGGCTGCCACTAGCAGTTTGAAAATCACTGCTTAAGATGACTAATCAGTAAACTCGACTTAAACCAGAGAATCCATTGATCTAGAAGGTAGAAAACTAAACAGAAGTAGGATGACTTCACTGGGTTGTGTGAAAGCAGAAGCAAAGAAATGTTCGATGTTGAGAAATTGCAGAGGATAAATTCTTAGTGGGAAATTTATTAGCTTTATGGTCCAAGAACCATCACTCTTAGAGTCAGTAATCTACTTGGTGGTAGAAAACCCAGAGAGAGGAGAAATACAATGTTATTTTTCTAATAAAATATTGAATCTCTATTAACATGATTTTCTCTTGCAATTATAATCTGTTGTAAGCCAGCACTGCAGGGACAGAGTAAAATTCCCTCTTGTGCAATGCCTGGCATCCTGTTGTCAGCCAGCATATGTTTATTATCGGTAATAACAATAATAACACTAATAATGATAGTGATGATCAGAATCTTTTGCAGTCACATCCAAGGCTAGGATTATAAGTGCTCTTTTTTTTTAGCTTCTGTTTTTACTCCCCATGGTTTATACTTCTTCCAGTCTTGAAAATACACTCCCTACTCCCCTTCTGATTGAGTCTATTTGGCAAACGTTAGTGTTTCTGTGTGTTTTTTTTCCTCATGGACCACCAGACTAAATGCCTTTGCATTTATCTCCTTGTTCGCCTTACCAGAATCACTGATGAGGTCAACATAGCTGGGGCAGGGAGATTTAATTGTTAACTATTGCTTCAGAAGCCATGGAGAGAGCACAGACTCATGTAGACTATCATCTTATAGATATATTTGTGTACATATGTATGTTTCTATAACAACAGCACACTTCACCTTAATTTTCCCAAATTCTCAGTGATGAGTTTAATTTTAAAATTAAAAAATAGAAGCAAACTCCAAAAAGTTTTTTTTTTTTTTAAATCAGTGTGTGCTTTCTTACCAGACTCTATCAAATTTTGTAATTTCAAATTGAGGCTTTAACTCTACAGTGATGTAAATATAAGTGAGACTGAGAGAAGTAACTACCTACCAGCTGGAGGGCAGGGATGCCCAAGGATGACTGTGACAGCAGGACAGGGGAGGGAAACCATGGTGATAAGGTGAGAGAGTCATGGGAAGCAGAAGACAGAAGGAGGCAGATTCCAGTGTAGCCACAGCGACAGGGAGATGATTCACGTCTAACCCAGGGAGAAGGTAGAGAATAGAAGTGGACAAGAATGGGCTCTGGTAATGTGAAGGGGAATTACGTGTAGGGAGAAAAGAAAACAGAAAGAGGAGAAGGGGGCTTTCTAGCTTTGCCAGTGTAGAGAGGAATGTTAAGCTGACACTATCTTTCATAACCGGAGCCCTGAATTAGCAAATATTTACTTGCTTTAATTCAACTTTTTCCCTCTTCCATTAATCACACATATAAAATAATTTCCATTTCCTTACCTAAGTAAATATGTCTTTAAGAAATTTCTCACAGTCTAGCATTAGGCTCAATGCTGCCATGTACTGCCAAGTAGTACTGAAAAATAAAACTTATTCTTAA
>SJYV01046797.1:450603-462867 GCA_006410875.1 Neotragus pygmaeus | reverse complement strand
TTCCATTGCAGGTTTAACAAGGTATACGTTAGAAGGGACGGGCTATTTCAGTGAATGTCATCAAAACGGTGTATGAAGAAACAGGCCTATGACACCCACAGAAAATATAGAATGAATGAACAGCTTTATAAATGATATCATAAGGTGAGAGTTTTTAATATACCAACAGTCAGCACCTGGAGTCTAATATGCCTGGGTGTATTTATGGTGGCAATGAAAAGGGATGTTTGAAATTAGAACTAATTCTGGGACATAAGATGATTGTAACCATAATAAATATTAGTAGATTTTTGAAGTACAATGAATAACTGGAAATTGAGTTCACTGTCTGGCATGCTTACTGTTTGAGTGGTAGTGTGGGTGAGTCACTCAGTCATGACCGACTCTGCGACCCCATGGATTGTGAACTTCAAATTAAGTGGAAAGTTTAACTTCATACCTTTAGTACTTTTTCAACTTTTTCTGATTATGAACAATAGCACTAAATACTTTTAATTTTAACCACTCACTAAACACACACACACACAAAAGTGAAACAAAAGTTTCAGGAAAAAAATACTTTTATAAAATGTAATATATTTGGATTATTTTTTATTCTATGCTTTTACATTCTATCATTTTTATTAGGATCCTGGTGTGAGTCTCTAAACAGATTCCAAGATCTACTAACGGGCTGCCACTAGCAGTTTGAAAATCACTGCTTAAGATGACTAATCAGTAAACTCGACTTAAACCAGAGAATCCATTGATCTAGAAGGTAGAAAACTAAACAGAAGTAGGATGACTTCACTGGGTTGTGTGAAAGCAGAAGCAAAGAAATGTTCGATGTTGAGAAATTGCAGAGGATAAATTCTTAGTGGGAAATTTATTAGCTTTATGGTCCAAGAACCATCACTCTTAGAGTCAGTAATCTACTTGGTGGTAGAAAACCCAGAGAGAGGAGAAATACAATGTTATTTTTCTAATAAAATATTGAATCTCTATTAACATGATTTTCTCTTGCAATTATAATCTGTTGTAAGCCAGCACTGCAGGGACAGAGTAAAATTCCCTCTTGTGCAATGCCTGGCATCCTGTTGTCAGCCAGCATATGTTTATTATCGGTAATAACAATAATAACACTAATAATGATAGTGATGATCAGAATCTTTTGCAGTCACATCCAAGGCTAGGATTATAAGTGCTCTTTTTTTTTAGCTTCTGTTTTTACTCCCCATGGTTTATACTTCTTCCAGTCTTGAAAATACACTCCCTACTCCCCTTCTGATTGAGTCTATTTGGCAAACGTTAGTGTTTCTGTGTGTTTTTTTTCCTCATGGACCACCAGACTAAATGCCTTTGCATTTATCTCCTTGTTCGCCTTACCAGAATCACTGATGAGGTCAACATAGCTGGGGCAGGGAGATTTAATTGTTAACTATTGCTTCAGAAGCCATGGAGAGAGCACAGACTCATGTAGACTATCATCTTATAGATATATTTGTGTACATATGTATGTTTCTATAACAACAGACTTCACCTTAATTTTCCCAAATTCTCAGTGATGAGTTTAATTTTAAAATTAAAAAAATAGAAGCAAACTCCAAAAAGTTTTTTTTTTTTTTAAATCAGTGTGTGCTTTCTTACCAGACTCTATCAAATTTTGTAATTTCAAATTGAGGCTTTAACTCTACAGTGATGTAAATATAAGTGAGACTGAGAGAAGTAACTACCTACCAGCTGGAGGGCAGGGATGCCCAAGGATGACTGTGACAGCAGGACAGGGGAGGGAAACCATGGTGATAAGGTGAGAGAGTCATGGGAAGCAGAAGACAGAAGGAGGCAGATTCCAGTGTAGCCACAGCGACAGGGAGATGATTCACGTCTAACCCAGGGAGAAGGTAGAGAATAGAAGTGGACAAGAATGGGCTCTGGTAATGTGAAGGGGAATTACGTGTAGGGAGAAAAGAAAACAGAAAGAGGAGAAGGGGGCTTTCTAGCTTTGCCAGTGTAGAGAGGAATGTTAAGCTGACACTATCTTTCATAACCGGAGCCCTGAATTAGCAAATATTTACTTGCTTTAATTCAACTTTTTCCCTCTTCCATTAATCACACATATAAAATAATTTCCATTTCCTTACCTAAGTAAATATGTCTTTAAGAAATTTCTCACAGTCTAGCATTAGGCTCAATGCTGCCATGTACTGCCAAGTAGTACTGAAAAATAAAACTTATTCTTAACTATTTTTATTAACTATGGCTTCCCCTCTTAGTTGGTATCACATTCAATTGAGAGCCAGTTATTGATGGAAGGAACACACTTCTTATTTATACTTGTATAACCTGGGAGTTATGATTCAAGCCACTACATGAGTTGGAGGCAGTTAGGACAACATGGTTCCCACATTGCCTTGATCACTGGTTAGTTATAGTACTTTCAACAGTTCCCTCATTTGAACAATGAAAATAATAATATGTGCCTTATAGGGTTACTTTGGGGATTAAAATGCGGTAGTGAATGAAAAGGACTTAATACAACTTAGCATCTTTTAAAGGGCTAGCAAAATGCTATCGTTATTATATATTCCTTAGAAGATTGTGTTGTTCAGTCACCAGATCATGTCTGACTCTTCAAGACCCCAGTGGATTGCAGCATTCCCGGCTTCTCTGTCCCTCACCATCTTCCAGAGTTTGGCCAAGTTCATCTCCATTGCATCAGTGATGCCATCCAACCATCTGTCGCCCTCTTCTCCTCCTGCCTTCAAACTGTTGCAGCATCAGGATATTTTCAAATGAGCCTGCTCTTCACATCAGGCAGCCAAAGTACTGGAACTTGAGCTTCAGCATCAGGCCTTCCAATGAATATTCAGGATTGATTTCCTCGGTTTCATGTCTATATAGAAAAATGCAGGAAGGAGATTATGATTAATTTTACTTTTTGTGTCAAGTAGCATCATATACACGTGCATGTCATGGACCTGTCTCAGGTACCCAATAAAGGGGGTCGAAGGGGCTACAGGAAGAGAACAGTCACTGATCACAGGCAGCGTCTACATCCTCTGCTCTCTTAGACCCGTGGATATGAAAAGCAGTGTTAAACACCGTGACATCTACGGCTCTTTATGTTAAATAAACCAAGGCCTCCCATAAATTAAAATGATTTTCTTATGCAGAATGACACAGGGTTATCCAATTTGCCAGAGAGGTGCAACTGAGACTCTTTTATAAGGGGAAAGTGCAGGTAGTCTGTGTTTAAAGCGGCAAGTACCACGTCAAGAAAATAAAAGCCCCTCTCAGTTTAGTCAATGCATTTGCTTAGGCCCTAACAAACTAAGAATGGAGAAAGGTTAATTGACAAAATGATACTTGTCTAACACTGTCCTGGGTGTTGCGCTCAGGCAGACGTGTGAGACAGGAATCCTGCTGTGCTGACAAGGATGATTACTGTAACTGACTTGTCGCCCTCAAGGGTGCATAGCTTCTAGAAGGTTTTCACCCTGGAATCTCGCTGTTGTGCTAGAGCCTATCCAAGGAGTGTTGTAAAACCAGAAAGCCAAAGGACAGCATAGTTTACACTTAATTTAAGTGTGTTGAGGCAGCGCCACAGATTGACACTGGCCCATTAAATGCTGTCGTGGAAATTCTGCTTTTTTTTTGCAATTTATACTTATTGAGCACTTAGCCATGTTCAAGGCAGCGTGTTAAGAACTCTATAGACTCTATGTGTCATTCTATTCCCACAGTAATTCATTGAGGTAGATATCAACCTCCTGCAGATACAAACAGAGAAACTGAGGCATCTCTGCACTTTCAGTTTTCCAAAGCACTTAATATCAATATATTAATTCAACATCTTTTTGCCATGGAAGGTTGAGTCATCTACTGACAAAACAATGGTCATAGACTGTGACACAGCTTAGAAAGCAGAAAATGATTTCTTAAACTTGTTTTGACCGTGTGTGTGTGTGTGTGTGTGTGTGTGTGTGATGTCCCTGGTGGCTCAGATGGTAAAGAATCTACCTGCAATGCAGGAGACCTGGGTTCAATCCCTGGTTCGGGAAGATTCCCTGGAGAAGGGAATGGCAACCTGCTTCAGTATTGTTGCCTGGAGAATTCTATGGACAGAAGTGCCTGGAGGGCTACAGTCCATGGGGTCACAAAGAGTTGGACAAGACTAACAGGGACTGACACTTTCACTTCACACACACACATCACACATTGGGATGGCAGGGGAAGGGCGACTGTGTGGGCTTTCAAGTTGAAGAGGATGGGGAATTCCAAACTTTTGTTTTCTGAACTCTTGAGAGTACAATCAACATTCACGGGAAATGTCAAAACACTTGATACGGAGCTTGGAGGAGATGGTAGGCTTGCTGTCTGAATTCTGATAGTTTGAATGAGAAGAGCAAACCAAATAGCAAAGTTACACATGAACACTGAAGTGACACACATTGCCTTTCATAAATATATCTTCCCATTTGCAGATCAACCCTTAAACTTCCTTGTTTGGAA
Source organism: Neotragus pygmaeus (assembly GCA_006410875.1). Lineage (NCBI taxonomy): Eukaryota > Metazoa > Chordata > Mammalia > Artiodactyla > Bovidae > Neotragus > Neotragus pygmaeus. Next base: position 458,376 of record SJYV01046797.1, on the reverse strand, counting down.
AAGTTTGGGTCCTATGGAAAACAGGGAATGATTGTGATTATTTCAAAGCCAGTAGGACTGTGAGCTATGCCTTAAGCTAAACATAATAACAAAAACTCTTTTTAAGTGGGAACTAGTTCTATTTTCCTGGTCATCAGAGCAAGACTCTTAAAACCAAAATGTCTCATAAGTGCCTTCTAATGGGTTTATTGCTTTATTTATTCTGCTTAGAGGAAGTTGTGGAGAAGGCAATGGCACCCCACTCCAGTACTCTTGCCTGGAAAATCCCATGGATGGAGGAGCCTGGTAGGCTGCAGTCCATGGGGTCACAAAGAGTCGGACATGATTGAGTGACTTCACTTTCACTTTTCACTTTCAGGCATTGTAGAAGGAAATGGCAACCCACTCCAGTGTTCTTGCCTGGAGAATCCCAGGGACAGGGGAGCCTGGTAGGCTGCCGTCTATGGGGTCGCACAGAGTCGGACATGACTGAAGTGACTTAGCAGCAGTAGCAGAGGAAGTTGAGGGCAATTTGAATTTGCATCATTAAAACATTTTTGAAAGTGTGCTGGCATTTCAATTGCTAGTTTTGAAGCTCTCTACATGTGGGCAGTGATCATCCATCCATATGCTAGACACACAAGCCATCGTGCNGCAGTAGCAGAGGAAGTTGAGGGCAATTTGAATTTGCATCATTAAAACATTTTTGAAAGTGTGCTGGCATTTCAATTGCTAGTTTTGAAGCTCTCTACATGTGGGCAGTGATCATCCATCCATATGCTAGACACACAAGCCATCGTGCACATTCCAACAGGTTGTCACATGTACGAATACATCTGCCTTTATTAATATGCCTGCTTTCCTCCAAAGCTCACTTGTTGTGGTTATTTTGATCTCTTTCACCCAGTCATATCTAGATTCTATTTTCAGTCACATAAAATATAACTAAATCTTCCAATCAGTATATGGATATTTATTCTTAAATATTCCTCTGTTAAGTCAACATCTTTTTTTTCTCCTCTCATTTGTTCAACACACCAACCCTGAACTCAACGTTTCCTTGTACAACTGAATATGTCTCCCCCAGTGTTCACCCTCCTTAGGTACCCTTTTAAGAATAATTTTCTGAGTTCTCTTTAAACAAACTAACAGGTTCCTCCATACAAAGGATTATTAGGGACACAGGAAAAAAGCAAATGCATACAAATGTGCATTAAACAGTAACTGGTGAAAAGAGGATTGAGAATGGTGATGGCAGTTTCACTGTCTCTCAATTTAAATATGAGTCTTATGCTGTATATATTATCTTATGCTGTATATATTGTTCATATTTTGCTGTATATATTGTTCATATTTTAATATTAAGTCCTTGGAGTATATATTAAGAGTTACACTCTTTTTCACTAAGTCTTTAAAACTGAATAGTGGAGACAGTAATCAGGCTACTTTATCCTTAGGTCTTAGGGACAACAAAACCAAAGAGAAAACAATATTTAATGGAAAATCTACCACCAAATCCCTAAGAAGTTTAACAGTCAAGGAAGACTTTTTGTTCAGGGCTGCAGCAAGAGAGACCAGAATGTAATCTGAACTCAGCTCTGCTAAAACAAAAAGGTGGGAGAGATTTATGAGTTAGGATGAGGGTAATCATAGGCCTCTGTTTGCTTATTGGCTTTATCAAATGAAATAATAAACTTTCTTGTATCTTTATGATAGGATGTAATTTCACAACCTGGAGAAAGACACCCCCAAAAGTTAGGCTCCTTCCCTACCACAGAAACTGGGAAGGAAGGGAGCTGTTTTCCTTGATACTTTTCAAAGAGGTGGCTCCCAGGTCCTTAAGAAACACATTTTTGTTTTATAAGATTGGGAAGAACCTTTTTAAAAGATTTATGTCTCCAAGGAGTAGAGAAAAAATTTCCAAGGACAAGTTTCCTAGAGCAAATGTTCTAAGGAAAGCAACATCAAGGCCTAGAATCTAGAAGCCTGTCTAAAGTTTAGCCACCCTGAGGGACACTGTGTCCCTGGGATCAGGTGTGTTTTTAAGGGTGGGAAGAGGAAGCTGTGGACAATGGAGGCTCTTTTCCTTTCTGAGTTTTGATTTCAGTAAGTCTCTTGTGTGCTTGGAGAGAGTGTGACCAAAAGCAGAAATGATGTGTCCCTTAGTGCAAACTGGGGCAAAGAGCAGCCCCTGGGGGCAGATGTCCATGGTGCCTTCCCCCTGTCTGTCGGAGTTATTCCCACCTCTCCACCCCATACCCAGTACTGCATGTGACTTAGAAAGGGGAAAGGCTGGAAGCGCTGAGGCAAAATGGTACCTGGCTGCTTTGAGTTCAGTATTAGCATCTCCTGAGAAAATTGTTGGGGCTTCCCAGCTGGCTGTGACACCTAGCATTAAGAGAGAAAAACAAAGAAATCAATGGTATGCCATACCCAAGGTGGCATGAGGCAAGAGTTATTAACTTGCAAAACAAGCCGTCTTCCTCAGGTTAAGAATTTTAAACCATTTTGAAAACTTTAGCATCCTTATCAAAGATAACTGACAATTTTCCCTTTCTGGTCCCTGAGGCCCCTCGTTAGACCTTTCTCCACACCCTGCCACCTTGACACCCAGAATTCTTAGACGTTTGCTGCCCTCAGACGCTGTGGAGGCCCTTACTCCCCACATTAGCCTTTGCTCATTAGGGACGCGGCCTGGTCTTGACATCTGGACTCCGCATACACTATTTGTTATTCAGATCCAGCCACTCCTGCACTTAGCAGCCTGAAGTTTCCAAAGAGCATAAATGTATGACAGAATTAGGAAGAACTGGATGCGTTTATTGCGATGCTATGGAGGTTGGTAGACACATCCTGGGATGCGAGAAATGCTAATTGCAGCTGTGCTGTGAAAGATGAGGCTCGGCTTTAGCCCAGAGATATTTGCGATGAAGAGCAAGTCACTAGGCAGACAGCGCTGGCTCCCTCCGCTCGCTGCACCCTGTGGCTCAGCCCTCCTTTTTATTTCTATTTTCTCCCTTCACTAAATTCACCTTCCCTGGTGCCCAGCTCCTGCTCAAGGCCAACACCCTGACAGACAAGCAATCTCACAGTACCTGGGGGGAAAAAGCTGTTTTAACTAAAATAGATCAGCCGGGATATTTTCTTTGACAATGCTCTCTTCATGAAGTTTATACTTCTCCTACACACTGCCCAAGGGGATGAAAATGGAAGCCAGCAGGGAATTTATGTCTGAGTCATCTCTCACCTGCTTCACTCCCAGGGATCGCCGAGGCTGTGTCTAAATGCAAAAGCATCTCTCCGTTTTCCTTGAATTCATTGTTCAGGAGAGCCTGGCCACGGGACTCAGAAGGCGGGTGGTCACTCCCCTTCCCTTTGACAAGTCCAACCCTTTTGGCTTTGACCTTTAACTTACTCTTTCCCTACCCCAGTTTCTTTACCTGTTAAAGGAGACTTTGGCCGGAAACCAGTGGTTCTTAGCCATGACTGCCTGTGAGAATAATCTGGGAATCTTAAACAACAACAACAACAACAAACAATGAAGGCTGGTGCTCCACCCCCAGAAATAGATCAAAATCTGTGCCCGAGGTTCTGGCACTGTGATGCATTTTTTTTTTTAATTTAAACAAAATTTTTATTCACATATTCTAGTCACTTTAAACATATCATTATTATTTCTGCTTGACATATAAATATAAAAAAATACATGTAAATAAATAACTAGACATTACATTTTCTGGGTAACTAACAATCCCCATAATTTAGTCTCTGTGTACCTAGGTTAAAAGGGTTTTTTATTTTTATTTTTAACTGGAGGATAATTGCTTTACAATATTGTGTTGGTTTCTGCCATCAACATGAATCAGCCATGGGTATACATATATCCCTTCCATCACTTTTTTTTAAATTAAAAAATTGTTTTGCAATGTTGTTTGTGCTGGGTTTTGTCATTACACACACACACACACACACACACACACACACACACACACACACACTGGAATAGTACTCAGCCATAAAAAAGAACAAATTTGAGTCAGTCTTAGTGAGGTGGATGAACCTAGAGCCATTATACATTGTGAAGTAAGTCAGAAAAAGAGAAGCAAAAATAATATATTAATGCATGTATATAATCTCTAGGAAAATGATACTGCGATGCATTTTTAAATCTTTCAAGATGCTTTGTAACATGCAGGTAGATTTAGAACCACTCAGTTTGGATCTTCACTAAGTATGTGCCTGAGGACCAGCTGTGTTGACATCACCTGGGAACTTGAATCAAAATGCAAAATCTAGTGCCTCATACACGTAGCTGAATCTGCATTTGAGCAGCATTTCCAAGTGATCTGTATAGGAATTTGATGACTAAAAAAAAGCATTTTCTTATCCACAGATTCAGCCTGAAAGAGAGGTCTCCACACTTCCTTTCAGCTCTGCTCCCATAATATATGGACTGTGATTTCATTTAAATCATATGTATAGCTTTTGCTGGAACTTTGTTTAATAATTATTTTGTGAGTATCTACTTTGTGGCAGGAACCATATGAGAGGCTGCGAATGAAAAGCAAGCAGGAAAGAGATGGTATCTACCATCACAGAACTTCAATCACTGGGGAAGCCAGAGCCTAACTGTTATCACATAAAGTGTTGTATGTGGGAATAGAGAAAATATTGGAAATTATGAAAATACCTAATAGTCAGCAATGAGATTGGCTAGGCCAAGAAGACCTTCCTGAAAAATTAAGTTTAAGCTTTATAACTACTGCTTCTTGTGAAAATATTGAGCTGTTTTCATATTTATAAATACTGATGATTTATGGAAGAGAATAGGCTGATTGAGCCCTCTCTGTGTTTATATTTTCAGACAACTTTGAGACTTAACTCAATCCACATGCAGTTTAGCAATTACCCTCTGAAACTGTTCTCACCAAGCCTACCAATGACCTCCTTATTGCAAAGGAGGTCTATTGTCTTTCTAAGTCACAATTTACTTGTTGATCTGTAGTGTTTAATAGTTAAGGCTATTGCCATCCTGACGTTCTAATTTCTTTTGGATTCTGTCTTACCTTGAAGTTTCCTCAAATGGAGAGCTTGAAATATCAGCATGCTTGTGGCGTGTGGTCAGTTTTGGAAGTGTGGTACACTGAATAATTGTCCTCCCACCTTCTCACCAAAGGTCCTAATCCCTAGAATCTGTTATCTTATATGACAAAGGAATGCTGCAGGCATGAATCAGTTAAAAATCTTGAGATAGTTAGATTGTCCTACATTATTTGGGTGGGCCTTGAACACCATCACAAAATCACAGGGTTATTTATGAGGGAGGCAAGATGGTCAAAGGAAGAAGTAGATATGTTAGTGGAAGCAAGAAATTGAAGTAATGTAAGGAAGAGCCATGAGTCAAGGAACACAGGTGCAGAGGCTAGAAAATGCATTCACCCTTAGTGTCTCCTGGACTTTGCTGGTGGCTCAGGTGATAAAGAATCCACATGTAAGGCAGGAGACCTGGGTTCAATCCCTGGATTGGGAAGATCCCCTGAAGGGACTGGCTACTCACTCTAGTATTCTTGCCTGGAGAATTCCATGGACAGAGGACCTGGCAGGCTATAGTCCGTGGAGTTGCAAAGAGTTGGACATGACTGAGCACACATACATACACGCACACACAAACACACACAGGAGATGTGATAGCAGAAGCAAGAAGTTGGAGTCATGCGGAGAAGGGTCATGAGCCAAGGGATGCAGGTGGCCTCCCGAAACTGGAAAATACATTCTCCCTTAAGTGTCTTCTGAAGAAACCAAGCCTGCTGACACCCTGGCTCTAGTTCAGTGAAATGGATTTACAAGTTTTGATCTCTAGAGTGATAAGAAAATAAATTAGTGTTGTTTTAAACTGTTAAATTCGTGGCAGCTTGTTACAGCAGCAATTAAAAAATGAATGGAAAAGGAACTGGTGATTGGGAAGAATAAAACAAGAATCAGAAAAGTAAGGCATATTATTAAATTGGTTACCCCTGTGGGCATGAGGGACTCAGTCCCAGTGGGGACCCTCTGAGGAGTCACCTAAATGCTAAGTCTGCCCAAGACATGGAATAAAAAGCAATCATCCACCAGCTTCCATCCTCACTGGTTAAGCCTTGAAGGCAGTATTAACTTCCTTGTAGTTTTTACCGACTTGGGTTCTAGGATTGTTAATCAATAGAAATTGATAAGAAGCCAGATAAGAAATTCAGGTAGGGTCTTATGGGTACTGGTGCCATAGTATGAGAGAGTGAAAACAAGGTAGCGATCCCCTTGCTTTCTTCCTGGGGTGGGCTAAGCTGGTCCCTTAAATAGGGTGAGGGGAGCAGCAGATTCATGACTTGGGCCCGAGGTTTGTATTAGGTGGTCTACCTACACCCTTCATGGTGCTATGTGCAGAAATCATGTGCAGACCCTACTTTTGCTGCCAGTACCTCAGAAGTGTCAATTGCATTTCAGTCTTTTTCTATCTCTTGTTTGTAGTTTGTTCCAATTGTGCATTCCTGCAGTTTCTTTTAGTCCCTTATTGCTTCTTTGTCTTCTGTCGCTTGAGAAGACATTTGTCCAGGTGCATGCAGTAAAGGGTCCCAGATCCCATTCTGTCTCACTTTCAAGAGAAGGATGTAAAAAAATACATTTATAGACTCCGTTGGGGGACAGCATTTAGTGGGAGACATAGTCAAGAAATTCCATAATTAAAATCCAGGGTGGTAAGTGGTAATGCTAAAGGTAAGCTTGTAATGTAAAGAAAACATGATAGTTTGCATAAGGACATAGGGAAAGCTTCATGGAGAAATTGGTTATCAGATTGATGAGCATGAGTCTCTTAAGAGACTAGGAAAAAAAAAAAAACGTCATTCCAAGAATAAGGACAAACATATACTCAGACAAGAAAGTAGAATGGCTTATTGGAATGGCAACCCACTCCAGTATTCCTGCCAGGAGAATCCCAGGGACAGAGGAGCCTGGTGGGCTGCCATCTATGGGATCGCACAGAATCGGACACGACTAAAGTGACTTAGCAGCAGCAGTAGCAGCAGACATTTTGTACAAGTGAGTATTATGTTTTTATGGTCCATGAAGAGATAGTGAAAGGGTGAAACTGAAATGCAGATGCAGAAAGGCTTTTGTGGTGTCGCTATTTGCTTAGTACCTTAGCATAGGAGGGAACAGCTACCCACTCCAGTATTCTGGCCTGGAGAATTCCATGGACTGTATTGTCCATGGGGTCACAAAGAGTTGGACACAACTGAGTGATTTCACACACACTTTAAACACAGGAGAATGAGGCCTTGGGTCATCCAGCAGTAAGCTCCTGACAAAAGCCTCTTGAAGAAAGCTCACTTGGTTCCAAGCAGGGGTATGGGAAGCAAACACCAATTATAATAATATGATTCTTTAAACCTCCTTTCAGTGAATTTATAATTATAAAAATGTCGTCAGTTATCTGCATCCACTTTACAGTTTTCCTCAACATTGTTTCAAGGAGTTCCACAAAATAGAGGAAAAAAGTTAATTAGAACATAAAGCAGGAAAAGTTTAATTCCTTTTTTCAAAAAGAAGCTCGCTTCAGTTTATACAGGCTTAACGATAATTCTATTTTGTGACTAACAATAATTATTCATGAACAATTACATAATATAAATGTGAAAAATGTCTAATTAGAAAATAAACAAATCCCCCAAATTAGGTATTTATTATTGCAATTAGGTATTATTAGAACCAATAATGGCATGATGGCAACATAAGATATTAATGAACACATGATCAGCC
>SJYV01046797.1:426382-450545 GCA_006410875.1 Neotragus pygmaeus | reverse complement strand
ACTGGTGCCATAGTATGAGAGAGTGAAAACAAGGTAGCGATCCCCTTGCTTTCTTCCTGGGGTGGGCTAAGCTGGTCCCTTAAATAGGGTGAGGGGAGCAGCAGATTCATGACTTGGGCCCGAGGTTTGTATTAGGTGGTCTACCTACACCCTTCATGGTGCTATGTGCAGAAATCATGTGCAGACCCTACTTTTGCTGCCAGTACCTCAGAAGTGTCAATTGCATTTCAGTCTTTTTCTATCTCTTGTTTGTAGTTTGTTCCAATTGTGCATTCCTGCAGTTTCTTTTAGTCCCTTATTGCTTCTTTGTCTTCTGTCGCTTGAGAAGACATTTGTCCAGGTGCATGCAGTAAAGGGTCCCAGATCCCATTCTGTCTCACTTTCAAGAGAAGGATGTAAAAAAATACATTTATAGACTCCGTTGGGGGACAGCATTTAGTGGGAGACATAGTCAAGAAATTCCATAATTAAAATCCAGGGTGGTAAGTGGTAATGCTAAAGGTAAGCTTGTAATGTAAAGAAAACATGATAGTTTGCATAAGGACATAGGGAAAGCTTCATGGAGAAATTGGTTATCAGATTGATGAGCATGAGTCTCTTAAGAGACTAGGAAAAAAAAAAAAAACGTCATTCCAAGAATAAAGACAAACATATACTCAGACAAGAAAGTAGAATGGCTTATTGGAATGGCAACCCACTCCAGTATTCCTGCCAGGAGAATCTCAGGGACAGAGGAGCCTGGTGGGCTGCCATCTATGGGATCGCACAGAATCGGACACGACTAAAGTGACTTAGCAGCAGCAGTAGCAGCAGACATTTTGTACAAGTGAGTATTATGTTTTTATGGTCCATGAAGAGATAGTGAAAGGGTGAAACTGAAATGCAGATGCAGAAAGGCTTTTGTGGTGTCGCTATTTGCTTAGTACCTTAGCATAGGAGGGAACAGCTACCCACTCCAGTATTCTGGCCTGGAGAATTCCATGGACTGTATTGTCCATGGGGTCACAAAGAGTTGGACACAACTGAGTGATTTCACACACACTTTAAACACAGGAGAATGAGGCCTTGGGTCATCCAGCAGTAAGCTCCTGACAAAAGCCTCTTGAAGAAAGCTCACTTGGTTCCAAGCAGGGGTATGGGAAGCAAACACCAATTATAATAATATGATTCTTTAAACCTCCTTTCAGTGAATTTATAATTATAAAAATGTCGTCAGTTATCTGCATCCACTTTACAGTTTTCCTCAACATTGTTTCAAGGAGTTCCACAAAATAGAGGAAAAAAGTTAATTAGAACATAAAGCAGGAAAAGTTTAATTCCTTTTTTCAAAAAGAAGCTCGCTTCAGTTTATACAGGCTTAACGATAATTCTATTTTGTGACTAACAATAATTATTCATGAACAATTACATAATATAAATGTGAAAAATGTCTAATTAGAAAATAAACAAATCCCCCAAATTAGGTATTTATTATTGCAATTAGGTATTATTAGAACCAATAATTGCATGATGGCAACATAAGATATTAATGAACACATGATCAGCCATTGAATGTATTTTGTTACGTCAGGAATAAATTTGACATTTTGATGAAGACATTTAGTTGAAACTTATTGCAAATGTAAACAACCTAGAGCAATAATTCCTCACTACTGTATTACTCTTGTAGCCAATTAAAAGCAGAATTTCTTGCTGTGATGAACTTAGATCTTTCTTGGTTAATTGAAAGGTGAAATTGTGATGATGTGTGAGGTCACCTTTCTATGTCTTGAATTTATAAGAAAAGTGTCCTGAATATTTTATTAGCACAGAGAAACAAAGGAGGCTACTAGTTTTCTTTGAGGAAAGGCTTAATTAAGAAAAGAGATTTAATAAGCCTTTAGGAAATGCATTTTAAAACTTTGTGGTTACCATGATGGTATAGAATTACGTCATGCATAACTCTCAGATAGTCTTCATTTAAGGGTTAGTGTGTGATTTTTAGATTACATTTTTGGCAAGCTAAAAATCCAGGAGGGAGGCTTGCACTGTCAACTGCCTTACAGACTTTGTGAAATTTCCTTAGTACATTTTTGGATTTCAGTGATACGGAGCAGATGAGCCCTCCACTGAAATACACACTCAGTACTTGGTGAGACCTGCCTTGTGCAGTGAAGGCAAGGCATACTGAACATCTCCCAGGAGTCCTCTCAAGACTGAGACTAGGTTGGAATTCCTGGTGAGTTTTGAGACCCCGTTGGTTCCTGCTTGAACTTTCACACTGACTCATACTCTCCTGGACTCTTGAAATCAGTTCCATGCTGACTAGGGCCAGAATGACCTGAAATGCATGGCACTGACTGATCCATAATAAAACTAGCCTTTCAGACAGTTAGGAGATCTTGCTGAGGTGATCAGGGTTCAGGATTTATGGATTTTGTTCAGTATGAGATTTATTTCTACACTGGAAAAACTGAAATCAGCTAAAATGAGATAGGTACATTGAGAAAAAATATCATTGGGATTTATATCTCCTGGTGAGGTATTTTTTACACGAATATCTTACTGTTAAGAATCACATAAGTGAGGCCCTTTGGCTGGGCACATGATACCACTTGATAGTGAAAGTCTACATTTTGAACCTGGTTCTGAATCCTACAGGAATCCTAACACCATCTTTGGAGACTAATTTTGGACTGAAAAAAATGAATTTGAGCCACTTCCTGTGGCTATTTGAATGTTTGTGGACATGACTGTGAAGAGTGCAAAGTAATCCTGTGCTTAGACCCAGGTCAGCTTCTATTAACAGCAAAGTGAGAAAGAGAAGTCATTCTTGCTCACACCATTATGTGCCGGCCACTGGGATGATCTCATTCACTTTTCACAGCTCTAAAAATTATCTTTGTTTCAGAGATTAAGAATTTAAGGGGCTTCCCTGGTGGATCAGACAGTAAAGAACTGGCCTGCAATGCAGGAGACCTGGGTAAGATCCTTGGGTCCGGATGAGCCCCTGGAGAAGGGAATGGCTACCCACTCCAGTATTCTTGCTTGGAGAATTCCATGAATAGAGGAGCCTGGTGGGCTATTGTCCATGGGGTCACAAAGAGCTGGACTTGACTGAAGCGACTAACACTTTCACATTTTTGCTTCTTAAGAAGTGGCCTACCATGGAAGAAAGCATAGATTTACTGACTCAGATAAAAACTCATCTCCTGTGCTTGGACCTAGGTCAGCTTCTAGGAAAGTGATAGAAGAGAAGTAACAATTGCTCGTACCATTACGTGCCAGTCACTGAGATGATCTCATTTACTTCTCACAGTTCCACCAATTAGGTATTGTCTTTGTTTTAGATGAAGAATTTAAAGAAACTAAGACACCTGTTAAAAATCATACAATTAGTAATCACCAAAGTTGATACATAGAGCAGTTTTTATCTGAGTCAGTAAATCTGCTCTTTCATCCATAGCAGTCCACTGGGAAGTAGATTTACTAGGATCCACCTGAATTTCTTCACACCTAGAAAGGCCTCAGACCTATTATATATATTTGATAGTCACAGCAGTTTAGGCTCAAACTATTCATTTATAGCAACCCAATGAGGAAATGGTATTTATTTTATCAGTGTTAGATATGCTTTAGACTTCAAATCTGCTGGTGCTTGCTTAGGCCTTGTTTGTTAGTATTCTGAGAAAAGAGTTAAGAACCTGGGTTCTGGAGTCAGATAAACCTTGATTAGTATCTATTCTCTACTCACAGAGCTCTGTTACCCTGAGGAAGTTACTTAATCTCTCTGAATCTCAGTTTCATAAACCATAAAATGGAAATAAAATAACATAATGAATGCAAAGTATGCATGGCAAGTTCTCAACAAATGCATCAGTTCAGTTCAGTCACTCAGTCGTGTCCGACTCTTTGCAATCCCATGAATCGCAGCACACCAGGCCTCCCTGTTCATCACCATCTCCCAGAGTTCACCCAGACTCACGTCCATTGAGTCGGTGATGCCATCAAGCCATCTCATCCTCGGTCGTCCCCTTCTCCTTCTGCCCCCAATCCCTCCCAGCATCAGAGTCTTTTCCAATGAGTCAACTCTTCTCATGAGGTGGCCAAAGTACTGGAGTTTCAGCTTTAGCATCATTCTTTCCAAAGAAATCCCAGGACTGATCACCTTCAGAATGGACTGGTTGGATCTCCTTGCAGGCCAAGGGACTCTCAAGAGTCTTCTCCAACACCACAGTTCAAAAGCATCAATTCTTCGGCACTCAGCCTTCTTCACAGTCCAACTCTCACATCCATACATAACCACAGGAAAAACCATAGCCTTGACTAGACGGANTAAATGTGATTTTTAAATGTGAATTGGACACGGCTCTTCTCTTTCCTTTGGCTTCTTGAGGATAAAGAAAAAGGAAAGAGTTTGACCTCCTGCATCCGTGGTGAGGACCATTATCACACATCCTCTTCTTAATCTTAGAATTTAGGAGCACAAAAGGGAAACTTTTAAAAGTTCATTTTATGACATTTTCCCCCTTCCAGTCATATAACTTAAAAAATGCCCCAACCAATTTATTTATTTTAAAAAAAAGGTAGTAGAAAATTTCCTTCTGGACTTATTTTCCATGTGCTGAGTTTGAGCCTGGAGCACATTTTTTACTGCTGGAAATAGGGGGTTATAATGAAAATGCTGACACAACCTCAACCATAGAGGTGCTAGCAGGCAGAGTTATAATAAATAATGTGGGAAATATTTTACAGTTCAAGGCAATTACATGTTCAGCCATCTTTAGGATAGCTGGCCCATGAAGGGTAGGGATTAGGTTTCTGTGACAAGTGTAAAAGACCCATGACTCATGCATGCCGGGAGGTACGAATGAATTACAAGAGCTGAGTGAAAGCCACATAATCACCTATCGTAGGTAAAAAACATTCTGTTTATTTGCAGGGGAGAAGGATGGCAAAATCTAGCCAGGGCACTTCTGCCAGTTTGGGCTTTGACCAACAAGGCTGGAGGTGCTGAAAGTTGGGCAGTGTTGTCTATGGACTCAACAAGCACTGCCACATACACAAAGCAGCTGAATTTTATTCCTGACCTTTCTCTCATAGAAATACGTTTTCAGCGGACAGTCAAGTGACGGCTTATGTTTCTAGAGGGAAGATGTGTCTGTGTGCCTACAGGTAGTAATGTGTGGCCCCAGGGGGACTTCAGATGGTGACAGGGCAGTCACTAACTCAGCTCTATCCAGGCCCTTGGCTCATCAGCAGGCCCTGTCTTGTTCGATTCTACATATTCCTTCCTCTGTAGCTGAGAATGACAGCAGTGGCTGGTGCCTCTTCCCAGGGGCTATTCACCTGTAGGTACAGGAAGTTTGTTTGACTTTGCTTCCTCTCTAAGTGCTCTGAACAAGCCTGGTGATACTGCATTAGGTCCTATGAGTTACAGAGTCCCCTGTGTCTGGGTTAGGTGCTCCGTGATAGCCTTTAATCCCCCAACATGGCACTTAGCACACTGTTTCCATGGCTTGTCAACTGAATGCATTCTTTCTCTAGACTGTAAGCTTCGTAAGGACAGAAACTGCATCTGTCTTATTTGATGATGCTTGGCATTATGGATTAAGTAAAGGAGTGAGTGGCCTCATGGGTTAAGACATCTTATATGTCCAGTTGTCTCTCAAACAATTATTGTACCTTATCCTGTGCAGGCATTGCATCATTTTTATATCAGTGGATCATAGTCCTTGCCCTAGAGGGGTTCTCTTTTTAGGTGAGCTTAACTGAATGAATATTCACAAGATATTCGGACAAAAACTATATACCAATGGTGCAAACCAGATAGAAAGTTGGCAAGAGGTAGAAGCAACTGGTTTGGCAAGTATTACTTAGTAACTGAAGTAACTTTCAATATTTGGTTTTCTATTATTACAAGGAATTATTAGTTCTTAATTCATTTATGTCCTCTTTCACACCAACTAATCTTTAGGTATATCTTCTACCTCTTTGTAACTTCTTTACTATCAAAAGGGAGCTTGTTATGACTAGATAATTACTGAATAGTGTATTATGATGGGAATAGACAGACTGGGAACATGATAATCACTTGGATTCGATGCCAGTCATGCTACACAGTGGCTTGTGACCTTGAGTTAATTGTTAAACCTTTGTTAAACTTTTCTGAAGCATTAATTTCCCAGTCTATAAATTGATATCTATCCCATACTTTTGCAAGTCAAATAAATAGTAATTAAACCATTACTCTGTTCAGTAAATGTTGTGTCAAGTACTGTGAACACTATGAGTTCAACAAATGTTTTTCTTTTTTGCATTTAAGTAAATATTTGCCAGTTTGTTGATGGTCATGAGTTAAGTTTCACACAGAACTAAAAATATAGACTATTGGAAATTGTGAATGTGGTGATTTCCTTGAAATGAACTGGTGTTTTAGGGCACTTAACCATTTGGCAGTATTTAGTTTAGGATGCATTATGTAATAGAGGAAAATTTATTTAGATTCACTATTGGTAGGTTTATTTGAGTAACTGTGTGCATAACACTGTCTCAATCTGTTCACCTGTAACAGTTTATCAAACTTTCCCTTCAACTTATTATTTGAAAAATCTACTAAAGTGATAGAAGCAGAGCAATAGTGGGAATAATCACCATCATTCATTACTTTTCTTCCCCCATGTTTTCTTCACATATAGGAAACTATAGATAATGTCAAAGCAAAGGAGAGAGAGATTTTATTTAATTGGTCAAATTCTTTAGAGTTTTCAATAGGATTTCAGTTGCAGTTTCCATTGCTGCTTGCATTTCTGATAGGAGAATAAGCAAGAAACGGACATTTTACATCTGTGTGTGTGACTGACAATAGCCAGACATATAGGGAAAATAAGGTCTTATAACCTTAACAGCAAATGTTTTATCTGTTTATCATTTGGGTCTTGTACCTTCTGCGACATATTCCTCTAGACCATGGAAGCTAAAGCAAAAGGGTCTGATTGCTTCATGAGATCCATTTGTTGTTCAAGCTCATTCATTTTGGGAAAGAATAAGAAAGAGACTCAGGACCATAAATTTATATTTATCACATTTAAAATTTTAACAGGGAAGAGTGCAGCATCTCAGTTTTACTATAACTTAATTAAATAATTGCAAAGTATTTGGCTTGCCATCCAGGTTTCCAAAATGTACTACTTTTGATAACAGAGAACCTAGTGAATTAAACTATTTTAAGCCCATCCTTCTGCTGTCTGAGCTATGAGCAGATACCTTTATAAATACTGTATTTCATTTTTGCTTAATAAAAATGTGAGTGAGCCACAGTATCTCTGAGAGGTTCTCTTTAAATATTTGCAAGGCTGTATTAAGTAATATATTAAAGTACATGTATTATTGCAAGTGTATACATTTTTTCATTCCCAGACAAAGCTATGATTATTCAAGAAGTTTAAAATAGCATGCACTAATTTATGATCACTGGTTATAAAGACTTTAGAAGGGTGAAGTGAACATTATGCTAGCATTGATGTGTCAATCTTTTAGTTGAAGGATGGCACGTCTGAATCCCAGAACAGCCTTAATTAACAGAAAATAATTAGCATCATTTCCCCAGTAGAGAATATGAGGGTTTTTTTTTTTCCAACAGAATCATTGATTGATAATTAAGGAGGAATTAGTTGTAATAAAGCTCCCAGTATTGCAATTTCTAATTGGCCTTTCAGGACATTTTACAGTTACAGTTACTTTGTTCCAGGCATTTTCTGCCTTTTGAAGAGTTTAAATAAGAATCTTTCCTCTCTAAAGCCAAGGTTCTGCAGGTGACAAAGGAAAAGGACACAGTGATGCACCAGGCATGAGTTAGTGGCAGGTGGGCAGAGCTGCTGCAGCTTGAGAGCTGCTCATTTCCTTACAAGCTTTTGGACACCATCCTTTCCCCCTTCAGGGCTAAACTTGCTCATGGGACAAGTAGGGTTTGCCTGGAGTGTCTCTCTGCAGGATACATTCTGCAGGCTGGAACCATCTCTTCCATCCTAATGCTGCACAAATCTCTGATCATTTCTTCTTTAGGTACCCAAAGCTTTTCCTGAACACATAGTCTTGATAAAGCCTACCACTTCACTACCTCTAATGCTTCTTTTTGGATCATTTCCTAACTTCACCTGTGTCTGCTCTTTTGTATGCAGAACACAAAGAGGAACAAAACTGATGTGCGGGGTGTAGAAAACTTGGAAACTACAGCAGGCTAAAGAAGAAAATAAAATACATTCTATTGAATATACTTTTATATAACTACTACAACTTTGAGTATTTCCTTCCGGTCAGTTTTCCTATGCATTTTTCTGTAATTGAGTTCATCTATTGAATCCCAGGGACAGGGGAGCCTGGTGGGCTGCCGTCTCTGGGGTTGCACAGAGTTGGACATGACTGAAGTGACTCAGAAGCAGCAGCCAGCAGCATTTTTTAAATGAAACATGCATTTCTGAAAATTTAGTTTTTAAACTCTCCAAAACCTGTAAAGCTGTGCTAATTTTTAAACTGGACTGAGATGGCTATTTACTGCTCTGATATGTTAAATTATGAGTTACTTGGTTGGTTGTAAGAATACTGCTTTCCTTTCACACAATATTTTTAAATTTGCTTATCTTCATTTGCAATGTGAGAATAAAATTAGCCTCGCTTTTTCAAAGTATAGGGTGTAATTCAGAAAAATTAATTAAACAAATTAAATAAATGAATTGTAGAAAGAAGAAGCATGATATTACAAAAAGTAAATATTTGTTAGTATTTGTTAGTTGTTTGAACAAAAAGATAGCCATGTGATGTAACACAAGTCATGGATCATTTTATTGACCTGTGAAAAGAAATAATCCTCTCATAGGAAGCAACTCAAAAGAAGGAAAAAAGAAAAAAAATTTTTGATAGTGTGTTTGAAGACATATCCATTCACAAAGCTTCCCATAGGTTACAACAAATGTTGTAACAAGAAAACAAGAAAAAAAATAGGAATTTAAAAAATCAGAAGAAAAATGAACTAAACAAACAAATGTAATAAACATTCTTAATATACTTGATTACATTTGCATCACACTCTACTGGCAACCCACTCCAGTGTTCTTGCCTGGAGAATCCCAGGGACAGGGGAGCCTGGGGGGCTGCTGTCTATGGGGGAGCACAGAATCAGACACAACTGAAGTGACTTAGGAGCAGCTATATATACTAGAAAATTTAGGGAAAATGTTAAGTGAAAATTAATTGGAAGTGGTTTTTTTTGTTTTTGTTTTTGTTTTACTTTATTTTACTTTACAATACTCTATTGACTTTGCCATACATCGACATGAATCCACCACAGGTGTATAATGGGATATATGAACACAATAGATGCTCAAAAATTTTATTTTGATGTTTTGAAAAAAATACAGTTCAACAGAACATTGATTATGAAAAAGTTTGAGACACTAAATATCACTCAAAACTTTGAGATGTCTACTGAGTTAAAGATGCACGCCTATTACTTGGGTCATAGACACTTACTTTTCTCAATCTCATCATGAAATTGTTGAGGTCTTTTTTCTTCCACATGTGACCAAATCAATTACATCTCTGAAAGTATATTATAGAATAGAGGAACTGTTTGTTTTGGGAAAACATTTCTTGGGGGTGGCACTATAATCAGGTATCTCAGTGACGTCTTTGTTCAGTATTAGCTTTGAGTCACACAGCTTCTTTCTGAATCCACAGGATGAATTAATCATAAAAGTATCCCTATTTAACTGAATGAATTTACTGACCTTCATTATGTATGAACCAATTTTATTTTAGAGAGGGCATGCATGCGTGCTAAGTTGCTTTAGTCGTGTCCAACTCTGAGTGACCCCATGGACTGTAGCCTGCCAGGCTCCTCTGTTCATGGGATTCTCCAGGCAGGAATAATGGAGTGGGTTGTCATGCTCTCCTCCAGTTTAGAAAGGACGTTTACTCCCAGATAAATGTTGTAGAGTCACTTTTATGGATATATTTTTGGGGTTGCCACTATCTTTCTAGCTTCATTATCTTGAGTTAAGAAAATTAAAACTTGAGTGATGATTTTGTCACTTAGATTAGGATGATGTAGTTTTAAATTAGGAAAACTAATTGTACAGTTTCTTTATCTTAACATTAGTATATATTATTATCTCATTTAAGGTATTATTTAAAATTTATTTGTACACTGTGTGACTACACACACACACACACACACACATTCACAAAACATTACAAAACACTATTCAATAGATATTCTGAGTTGTAAATTCAAGCCAACCCAATGAGATTGGCTAATTTAGAACATTCACTGACATATAGTGATTTATAAATGAGTATATTGTAGTCTCTTTCAGTCTGTGAATGCTAGATCTTCTATCTTGAGTTCTGAAAGATCTGAAACCATGATTTTGTTTTCCTGTGACTTGCTCTCTTTTTGTCAGTTGTTTTGATTAAGTCAGATATTTCAGACCCATAAGAGCTGAGAGAATTTTACATGTGACAATTAGTGACCTGTTGTACATTTCTAGGGTTAGTTTCCATAGTATTCAGTTCAGTTCAGTTCAGTCGCTCAGTCGTGTCTGACCCTTTGCGATCCCATGAATTGCAGCACACCAGGCCTCCCTGTCTATCACCAACTCCCGGAGTTCACTCAGATTCACGTCCAACAAGTCAGTGATGCCATCCAACCGTCTCATCCTCGGTCATCCCCTTCTCCTCCTGCCCCCAATCCCTCCCTGCATCAGAGTCTTTTCCAGTGAGTCAACTCTTCGCAAGGGGTGGCCAAAGTACTGGAGTTTCAGCTTTAACATCATTCCTTCCAAGAAATCCCAGGGCTGATCTCCTTCAGAATGAACTGGTTGGATCTCCTTGCAGTCCAAGGGACTCTCAAGAGTCTTCTCCAACACCACAGTTCAAAAGCATCAATTCTTCGGCTCTCAGCCTTCTTCACAGTCCAACTCTCACATCCATACATNTGAGTCAACTCTTCACCTGAGGAGGCCAAAGTACTGGAGTTTCAGCTTTAGCATCATTCCTTCCAAAGAAATCCCAGGACTGATCACCTTCAGAATGGACTGGTTGGATCTCCTTGCAGGCCAAGGGACTCTCAAGAGTCTTCTCCAACACCACAGTTCAAAAGCATCAATTCTTCGGCACTCAGCCTTCTTCACAGTCCAACTCTCACATCCATACATAACCACAGGAAAAACCATAGCCTTGACTAGACGGACCTTAGTCGGCAAAGTAATGTCTCTGCTTTTGAATATGCTATCTAAGTTGGTCATAACTTTTTTTCCAAGGAGTAAGCGTCTTCTAATTTCATGGCTGCAGTCACCATCTGCAGTGATTTTGGACCCCCCAAAAATAAAGTCTGACACTGTTTCCCCATCTATTTCCCATGAAGTGATGGGACTGGATGCCATGATCTTCATTTTCAAATGCATAGAAATGAAAAATAGGAGAAAATGCCTTTACAACATTATTTGTCCAAGGAAAAAAGACAAAATATGAGCCTTCTAAAACTCACAATTATTTTTTTTTGACCTGTGTTTTATTACCTAGAAACAACTTTAGCAGATTACCTGCAGTAATCTGAGAGCTACAAAAGGACAGCAGAGTAATTAAAATCTATTCACCAGCAAAACAAAACAAATTGCTGCATATGGATATCACCTCATCTATGTTTCCTTAATCTAAACTGGTTCAAATTCAACAACGTTTCACATTTTCCATTCCATTTCCAGTTGCATTTTGAGGTGCATAGTTAGTTAAAATTGCCTTTTAACTGGTGGGGAAAAAAAAAGATTGTAAGTTTCATTTTGTGTCTTAACGCCTTATAAACAAACATCACTACTACTCATATACTACTGTATGGTCAAACTTGACCTGTCAATTTAAGTATGAATACCTCAGTGCACAGGGAAGAAACTGAAAATATATTTGTTTTGTTAACCCATCTAAAGAGATGGGAACACTTGTTCTTCATTCAGACTTCTGTTTCCAACCGTGACAGTCAAAGGACACTTTGTGTGTCAAAGGACACACAAAGGACCCTTTACTTCCCTCAGAGTTGACTACTCAGTCTACCCTAGGAAACTCTTGGGAAGTCAAAGGCAAGAGAAGCATGAGAAAGCACCTATGGGAGCCCCTCTTGACTGACTGGCTCACCTAGCTTTGCTGGAGTGAATTGCTTGTGTTGTTGAAGGTGAAAGTGTTAGTGGTCTAGCTGTGCCCAACTGTTTCTGGCCCCATGAACTGTAGACCGTTCAGGCTCCTCCCTCTAGGGAATTCTCCAGGCAAGAATACTGGAGTGGGTTGCTATTCCCTTCTCCAGGGGTTCTTCCTGATCCAGGGATTGAACCTAGATCTCCTGCATTTTAGGCAGATTCTTTACTGTCTGAGCCACCAGCAAAGCCCCTAGTATACTTTACTGCTAAGTCGCTTTAGTCGTGTCATACTCTGTGCAACCCCACAGACAGCAGCCCACCAGGCTCCCCCATCCTTGGGATTCTCCAGGCAGGAACACTGGAGTGGGTTGCCATTTCCAATGCATGAAAGTGAAAAGTGAAAGTGAAGTTGCTCAGTCATGTCTGACTCTTCATGACCCCATGGATTGCAGCCTGCTAGGCTCCTCCATCCATGGCATTTTCCAAGCAAGAGTACTGGAGTGGGGTGCCATTGCCTTCTCCACTATACTTTACCATACAATATACTTTACCATACAATATATTCCAGTATACTTTACCATACAATAAATGACCTTTCATTTTTCTCCACAGAGACATGGCTTAGGAGGCCCACATGTCTCACTCTGGCCTTTTGGCCTAAACAAAAAGCTACTTTTTTAGGTAAATGACTCTGAGACTTGGATGAACACTCAACCATATTTAAAGAGCCAATGTGTGCATCTGTGTGTGTATATGCACATGAATACAGGAGAGCAGGTATTGAAAGTGAAGGAAAGTTACATGGCTCAAAATAACCTGGAGTTAAAACTCCCCTCCAGATCCTCTCCACCATTCTATGCAAAACAAAGAACTCTCTCACCCGAAGGAAAAAAAAAAAATGGACATTAAAAAAAAAAATGGACATTAAGGTTGATTATGCCCAGTTCCCAGCTGGTCCAGCCTTAGGTTGATCTTCAGAATTCCTTGCCCCAGCCTTTTAAGAGATTACTCCGAACAACCTTGGAGAAGAACAGGCCCCCTTAAGACAGTAGCTTTTGACATATATGCCTATATACACTTATTCTTTTCTTGGGTTAGTGCAGCCACTCACTAATCTGACTGCTGCCCCTTCTTGCCTCATTAAGGGTGATCTATTCCTGTAAAATGCCGGTCTCATTCTTTCTCTAACTCCCTTACCCAACAGAAAGGTGAAGAGATCTCTTTCAATTCCACGTTAGAATATTCTCTGGGGTATGAAAAAAAGAAAAAAAAATCCAGTGTTGTCTTCCAGAAAAATCTATTAGTTATTCTTTTCCAGTTTCTTTAGCTTTGCAACAAGTCACCGTGTAGAAAGAAGGCCTGCAACTATGGGCGTTGTGTAATCTGTCCACTGAGCAGAATGCGGGAAATAGGCCATGAAGGAACTGGAGCTTAAGTGTAGTGAACTCCAGAGAGTAGTAGCAAAGAATCGCAATGCCCACAAGTAAGCTACACAGAGAACCAAAAACAGGTCATTGGCTTCTGCCCTGCAATTCACAGTAACTGCCAGCAATATTTCTACATAGGGGAACACGCTTTACATGACAGCTCTCCTTGCAGGAAATCTCCATCCTGGGGAGTTGAAATTGCATTAGGATTACTTCTCTGCAAGCGCACTGACACCAATATGCAATATGTGGTATGAGAAACCAAAAAACCATTAATCTAAGGCAGGAATTTAAACAACTGTGTCTAACTCTGGAAGAATTCCATTAAATTAAAATGCCTTTCTAAACTGAAACTGCTTTGACTAAACTCAACATTACAAATAAAGATTTAGTTTAGTAAAACACTCAGAGTTAAATGTAAATGACCCACTCCTCCGCTTTTATTCCAAATTTTTAATTGGAGTCTTTGGAATTGAATAAATTTATTAATCCATTCATCCATCCACTCAGTCAAATGTTTATTGAGCACTTAGTCAGGGCAAGGCATTGTGCTAGGGATTAGGGTAATAGATATAAATAATGATCCATGACTTCAAGGAGCATACAGGCTAGTATTCCAGATAGATGAAGAATCAGATAATGATGACAGCTGGGTAAGTCTTGGACCAAGACTTTGAGAGTAAAAAGACACTAGTTCACTTGGGTTCTAAGTTAATTAAAGTTGATTTCTGTATAGCAAGTGTCTCTAAGTGAGGATGCCTGCCTCAGTTGATCCACAGTCTAGATTCAAAAAGGACAGGTGAGTGCCAGTCAATATTGTACCACCTTTCCTCGAAGAAAATACACTTTCAGGAATATTTCAACAGGACTTGACCTAGAATTCCTAGTTATATTAATAACCAACTCTGAAGTAGATGTCACATTTCAGCCCCTGCCCACCCTCTATGAGAAAGCGACTTGCTCGTGACTTTACATTCATAAATATGCTCACAATGCCAAGGGATGTTTTTTTTTCTTCCATCAATTCATTAGATCTGCTCACATGAATTATTTATATGCAGTGCTAAAAATGATTCTGAAACATTACAAGAATTCAATATCAGTTTTCACAGTGGGATTTCATCATTTTAGCATTGCAGCATGGTAGCCTAATGCAATACTAATAGGATATGGTGCTAATAGGGTACAACGAGAATTCTCTCTAATATGCAAACATTTCCATGTTGTCTTATTATTTCTTTTAAGTTAATATGCTATGGTGATAATATGATGAAATGAATTAGCTTCATATCATTGTCTGCATGAGCTGTGCATATTAATGGCATCTTTCTTTCCCCACCCCTTTGAATTCACTTGGAATGAGCTTGAAAACTTACCCTGTAGTTATGCTTATGTTAATGAGGCTGTTTAGTAGGAAACATCCCTGCCTTTGCTTAGCCAGCTGGAGAAACAATAGATGCGTATCCTCTCTTTGGAATGAAATGTTTTCTGGCCTCCTTTCAAAGGGTCTATCTCCAACAGGCTGCTTTAGTATTCTCTACTTGTTCACAATCTCAATCCACCCATGTGTTAGACATTTTACCAGCAACATTTAACCAGATTGTATATTTCTATTAGATATGAAGTAAATCTTTTCCAAGAGAAACTAGATGCATGGCCAACTGGCCCAATGTTTTGGAATATTTAAACACTCACACACACACACACATGCAAGCCTACATGCATATATACATGAAATGTGTAGAAATATACACATATTTGTGTGTGGGGGTTATGTATAGACATGTTTACATATGTATACAGACATCTACATATGTGCTTCTTTGTTTTTGTGTGTAAATTGATTTAAAAGTTGGTGGAATCCTTGCCATAACCAGCATTTCTTTTCTGGCTGTTAAATCCTGGGTGGATTAGGTCCAGTGAGTATGAATCCTCCAGATTTCAGTGTTTATTCATTTTCAGATGTATAACCAAAAGCCAGATGCTTATCCAAATCTTAGCTGACATTTACAAATCATGAATTTCTCACCCAAACCTGTGTGACCTTTCCTCTTGAGTTGCTATTAGGTTCAACTAATTCAGTTTCAGAAATCCCAGGTGTCAGCACTCTCAGGAGATTTCTAAAGCCCCCTCTTACCCTTTCCATCAAATAACTCCAAAAGGTGCCTTAATTATGATCAGGGCCACCGCCCAACTGTATGGTGAAAAGTGAAAAGTGTTAGTCACTCAGTCATGTCTGACTCTTTGCAACGCCATGGACTGGAATCCGCAAGGCTCCTCTGTCCATGCAATTCTCCAGGCAAGAATACTGGAGTGAGTAACCCTTCCCTTCTCCAGGGGATCTTCCCAACTCAGGGATGATTGAACTCAGGTCTCCTGCATTGCAGGCAGACTCTTTACCATCTGAGCCACTAAGGAAGCCCAACTGTATGGTACCTTTTGGTGCAAGTTAGCAAAAGTGCCTGTTTGGAACAATATAACCTCTCAGGAAATGGTATGGCAAGTGATACTGGCTTGGATTTCTCTTGGTCCTGTAGTGGTTCTTCCGGATTGCAATTCCAATAATGTTTCACCTTCTCTTTTGAGAACACCTCTGAATGGGAAAGTTTGTATTTAAATGGTGGTCTGAAGTCATACAATAAGCAATCCAAGTTCTGACACTAACTGTGTGGCTTAAAATGTCTGTGGCTTCAGTTTCTTTTGCAAAATGAAAGAATAGATAATCTCTGATGATCTTCAACTCCAACTATAGTCTGTGACTGAATAATGAGAAATCTTACCATTTTCACGCATTTGATTGGCAAGAGAGGATAGTATAAGAGAAAAAAAAAAAAAGACATAACCCCAAAAGGAAAGTACTGTGGGTGGTTTAAATATTAGGGTTTAGATTCTAGGCTTTTAATTGGATTATGTGTATATTATGTTTCTTTAACAAAGAAAGTTACAAAGAAAAATGTAGATGTATTATACACATTACACATAGATCGATTATTAAGCTGAAGTCAAATATGCAACATTTGAAAGACCTAGGCAAAATGAATATTTCAAGAACATTGAATATAGTCCCTGGTTATTGGAATTAAATACCATGATTAGACTGGTAGGAGGAAAAAGAGGGATCTTTTTAGTAGAATACTTAGAAAGTATTCCTAAGTCCTCTGATAATGGGAAAATGATGACAAAATCTCCCTTACCCTGAATCAGATGTGAGCATATATTTTGGTCACTTTACATTCACCCAAGGAAGAATCAGATTTGTCTTATGAGAGACTTCCTGTTTGTACGTCATTTGAAAATGGAGACTAAAATAATAAAATTTGAAGAGGGTCAATCAAGTCACATTTGAACTAGTTCAGTTTCTTTAGCAGACCATTATTTCCTTGAAAGTTCGAGTTACTCCTTTATAATTTTGTACTTACTTTCCTTTCCCTACTGAGACCTGATCAAAGCAGTTGGCCTTTTTGCAGTTCTGTAGGTTCTAGTAGTGAAAGGCTTCACTTGTCTGGTGTGATTGTGCATCTTTGCCTTTCTTCACAGTTTCTTCTTGAGGTAGCTAGCTTTAATTGGAGTTAGAAATGTACTCGGTGTGTAAAACACTATTTGAAAAATGAAATTTGACTGTAGCGTTGATAAAAACTTTCTAAGCTTAAAAATGTCATCAACAAAGAGTCTGGTACTTCTTTAATTATCCGATTTCCAAAGCTATATAGTACATAATTCCTTGTATAATCAGAGCTTAAATTCTGAAGAAACTCATATGGGTGACATTTCCTCTCAATTTCAAATGGGGATTATTTTAAGAGGATACAGAAGTTAGAAATATTTCAATGGAGCTGATATTTAAAGCATATTTAGTGGCATTTATGTTTTAATCTGCTTATTGACTAGGCATTAAAGAGAGCACTTAGTATTTTAGCAGTGATGAAAAGGACCATACATTGTTTGATATAATGAACTAGTCAGTATTTCCAGAATGTGGGGCTAATAATTTTTCTTTAACTTAGAAAATGATGTAGCCTCTTCCTAGTGAAACATTGCTATCTGAAGGACTTTTCTTATTTGGATTTTCTTCTGCCACTGGGACAAGGAACTCCATTTAGAGACAGGTTCTCCCAAATTGCATAAATATATAGAGATTTGATAAATTCCATTGTTGTACTACTTTCCTATTTTACAATGATTAATGCTAATAAAAAGCAATTATGAGAGCAATAATATTAAGTCTTTGTGCACATGCATGGACTTCAGTCATGTCTGACTCTTTGCGACCCTATGGACTGTAGTCCACCAGGCTCCTTTGTCCATGGGATTCTCCAGACAGAAATACTGGAGTGGGTTGCCATTTGCTCCCCAGGGGATCTTCCCAACAGAGACTGGACGAGCGCCTTGTCTCCTGTATTGGCAGGCAGATTCTTTACAACAAGCACCACTTGGGAAGCCCATGGTAAATCTTTAACCATTGCCAGGATAATGTTATGAACAGACTACCAGGAATATCAAGGTGGAAAAAAGTTTCTTCTCTCAAGGAACTTTCATACCAAATTGCCACAAGGCCTGGTATACCTAGGCACTTAACATTTGTTGAATAAATAAATAGTGAATGATTTTGGCCCTAGTCATCAGGATAGTTTGTTAAAAAACTAGTCTAGATCCCATAAGAATACCTTATTAAATGATTAAGAAGTTAACAATCAGCTGTGACAATCTACTCTATGTGGGTTATATTTGTCTAATGACAAAACATCCATCAAATCAGTCACATTAAAGAAACACTCAAACTATTTTTTGTGACATAATAGATTACTTATTAAGCTGCTTTATTTTCAATTTTTTTGTTGCAACATTAAATGAATATAGCAAAGAATAAACAGCAGTTACCAAAAACAAAAAACAGATTTAACATGAAAAGCAATGGGTTCTCATGAGCTGTGATGTGTGGATACTGGTCAGTGCCTACAAATATATGTAGGGTTCCTTCTTTTAATTTTCTATTAATTCTGCTGACTCCAAACAATAATGTGAGTTTCTGAAAGTAATATCTATTTAAGTTTGGCATGTTTTTCAACTGCAAGTCATTTGATTCAGTTTTACCTCAAATCCTTAGTGGCACCAAAGCAGATTTCATTTAATTTTCTCAGGTATTTTTTTCAAATGTTGCATATTCGTGGAGAAAATTTATTCCTTTGTATGTGAATCAATTTCTTTTAAATACAGAAAGCATCCCCTGACTACTTCCTTTCTACAGAACATCAGCAAAATCTAAAATGAACACTTATAAGTAATTTGGATATGAATCTAAAGGAACAATAGCTGTAATAGCCTTTCTGTGAATATCATTATAAGGTAAAATTAAGTAAATTGATGCAAGAAGTGAATGAGATAACACAGAATAAATCAAATGAGCATTACACCTCTACATCTCCTCCAGGATACTTCCTCTTTCATCTCACCCAACCTTTGTTCTAAATATAGTGAGGTTATACCACCTATGTTCTCATGAAACTGGCATTTCTTAGACATTGGACTCTGTTTAGACATCAATAGATGTGGACACAGAGTTATAACATTGTGAAGTGATGAGATGCTAATGTCACATAGAGGCAAGTTGGGTTAAACCTGAAAGCTCTTACTTTGTTCTTTCATTCTGTCTCTTTTCGCCTCCATGAGAAATTGTCAACAAATAATTAGAACTCACATGAGCTTTCAAAATCACAGAAGGGAATAAAGATGAAAAACAGCTGAAACATATCTGCATTTCTTTTTCATAAATTGTGAGCATTATCAAGAAAATCTTTTTTTCATCTGGTCTAGGGTTACTCATAGATGTTGTCTAGTAAGCTGTACTACCCACTCCAGTGTTCTTGCCTGGAGAGTCCCAGGGACGGCGGATCCTGGTGGGCTGCTGTCTATGGGGTCGCACAGAGTCGGACACGACTGAAGTGACTTAGCAGCAGTAGCAGCAGCAGCAGTAAGCTGTACTTTAATGTCATTTTCTGGATATTCAATTTTTTATCAGTTACTTGTGTTTTGAAAGAGGATCCTTGAGCTTGGTCTTGAATCTTTATATAGAATTAATTTATAGATGGTTAGTCTCAGGAAAGAAATATTTATTAACATTTCAAGTATCTGAAGATAAATTTTCAAATCTCATGAATAGCTTCCATTTATTTAGTATTTATTAACTTTTGGATACTTTGCTAAAACCTTTTTACACCTAATATTGTGAATTTCTCATAACAACTTTTAAAGTAGTTGTTATTCCCATTTAGCATATAAAACATTGAGTCTTTGAGATGCTGAGTAGTTTACACAAAAGTAAAAAGGGAAAGTGAAAGTTGCTCAGTCAGTGTGACTCTTTGCAACCCCGTAGGTATAGTCTATGGAATTATCTAGGCAAGAATACTGGACTAGGTAGCCTACTCCTTCTCCAGAGGATCTTCTTGTCTAAGGAATTGATGGCTGCAATCACCACCTGCAGTGATTTTGGAGTGCAAAAAAAAAAGTCTGACACTGTTACCAATTACTATAGGTTCTCCTTTTTCTAAGCTAATTTTATATACATGGTGATTGGTCAATTCATGTGTCTATTTAATAAACAGTTTTACAGAAGTATTACATACATACAGTAAATTCAAAGATTAATGGCTTTTTATAAAGTGAACAAATTCACAAAACTATCGATATCAGGAAATAATCCATGACTACTCACAAAGGTGATTGCAGCCATGAAATTAAAAGATGCTTACTCCTTGGAAGGAAAGTTATGACCAACCTAGACAGCATGTTAAAAAGCAGAGACATTACTTTGCCAACAAAGGTCCATCTAGTCAGGGCTATGGTTTTTCCAGTGGTCATGAATGGAAGTGAGAGTTGGACTATAAAGAAAGCTGAGCACAGAAGAATTGATGCTTTTGAACTGAGGTGTTGGAGAAGGCTCTTGAGACTCCCATGGACTGCAAGGAGATCCAACTAGTCCATCCTAAAGGAAATCAGTCCTGGATGTTCATTGCAAGGACTGATGTTGAAGCTGAAACTCCAATATTTGGGCACCTGATGTGAAGAGCTGACTCATTTGAAAAGACTCTGATGCTGGGAGGGATTGGCGGAAGGAGGAGAAGGGGACGACAGAGGATGAGATGGTGGGATGGCCTCACTGACTCAATGGACATGAGTTTGGGTGAACTCTGGGAGTTGGTGACGGACAGGGAGGCCTGGCATGCTGTGGTTCATGGGGTTGCAAAACAGTCGGACACGACTGAGCGACTAAACTGAACTGAACTCAGAAAGGAAGGACTCCTTACATCCTTTTCTAAATACTGCTCCAAAAGAAACTACTATCCTTTTATTACCATAGATTAGTTTTGGCTATTTTTTGAACTTTATATAGTGGAATAATGCAATGTTCTCTTTGTTGTCTAGCTTTTTTGATCAGTTTTATGTTTGTGAAATTTGTCTACATTGGTACATGAGGGAATATTTCATTTATTTTCATTGCTTTCTACTGTTCCATTGTAAGAATATGTCACAATTTATTTATGCACCTGTAAACAAAGAACAAAGAGGATTGCTCACCACCCAGTTCTATAAGGATTCAATCATAACCCACTACAGTCACTGTCTGACAGTGTACTCTGAGAGGAAATTGGATAATTACAGAATGAAGCTCTCTGTGCTTTGGACAAACAAGCCTTCTTAGATAGTTAGATGTTTATCTCAGGAAGAATTTGAATGAAAACAAATTCTTGCTTCTTCCAATACACTGAAAAGCAATAAAATCATTAACTTGTGCTATATATTCTTTTTGACTCAAAGTNTTAAGCTCTCTGTGCTTTGGACAAACAAGACTTCTTAGATAGTTAGATGTTTATCTCAGGAAGAATTTGAATGAAAACAAATTCTTGCTTCTTCCAATACACTGAAAAGCAATAAAATCATTAACTTGTGCTATATATTCTTTTTGACTCAAAGTAATCTTTCAGCAAGAAGTACACTTGACTGCAGCTATTCCCCAGTCAAAAATCATATATATAATATATGAAATTTCAATTATCTATCCTTTTATTAATTAACTCTCTGGAAATATTCACCAGTAAAAGCTATCTTGACTTGAAGATTTCCCTGTGGGAAAATCTTCAAATATGAAATCAATTTCTTAGAATGAGGCTATTGAAATTTTCTATTTCTTCTTGTAGCATTTTTGTAAATTGTGTTTATCAAGTTCTTTGTTACTTCATACAAATCATCAAGTTTATTGGATAGAGATTTTAATAATATCTTCTCTGATCTTTTTAATATCTATGGAGAAATTTTAGTTTTGTCTCCTTTTTGATTGTGCTGATATTGATAATTTGTTTTACTGTTTAATCTCATTTTTCTATTGGTTCATTTTCCAGATGCTTACCAACTTATTTAGTCCTTTCAAATAACTTACTTAGGACTTCCTTGGTGGCACAGTAGATAGGAGTTTGCCTGACTGCCAGCCAAACATGCCGTGAGGCAACTAAGCCTGTGTGCTACAATTACAGAACCCGAGCTCTAGAGCCTGCATACCGTGCTACTGAGCCCACATGTTGCAACTACTGAAGCCCCTGCATCTAAAACCTGTGCTCCAGACAAGAGAAGCCACCACAGTGAGAAGCCTGTGCACCACATGAAGGGTAGCCCCCGCTCAATGCAATTAGAGAAAGCCCACGTGCAGCGAGGAAGACCTAGCATAGCCAGGGGAAAAAAAAACCAAAAACAAGCACAACTTCCTTTGATTTTGACTTGGTATAGGCTAGAAGACTTTAGTTAGATTTCCAATTGTTTTCCTGGTTCTCATATACTCCCCCCTGAAATTATATTTCTTAAAAACAGATTTAGTCACATCACTCTTCTGTGAATTATAACCTCACAGGCTCATCATTATCTATAGAATAAACTCCAAATCCATTTCTTAAGCTGTGAAGGTTTGGTAGGAACTTTATTATTTCACCAGCTCTGAGCTTTCTAGTCTCATTCCTAGACATTTTCCCTCTTGAAACTTGCTGCTGCTGCTGTTGTTTAGTTGTTAAGTTGTGTTGGACTCTTTGTGACCCCCATGGACTGTGGCCTGCCAGGCTTCTCTGTCCATGGAATTCTCCAGACAAGAATACTGGAGTGGGTTGCCTTTCCCTTCTCCGGGGGATCTTCCCGATCCAGGAATCAAACCTGTCTCCCACACTGCAGGCAGATTCTGTACCACTGAGCCACCAGGGAAGCCCTTCTTGGACCTTATGCACTATTAAATTTTCACTGCTGAAAACCCTATCATTTTTGTGTAACACACTACTCACAATTCTTGTACATTCCAGTTATTTTATTATGCCTCATTGCCTTTGGCCCTGCTCTTCTTCTGTCTATAATTTCCATTCTCTACTTCTACCTGGCGGGATCCCTCTAGATTTCCCTTCATTGTTTCCCTTTCTGTGCGGCTATTTAAAACAACTTTTACTACTCAATCTTTTGTTTTTTTTCCTCTCTCTCTTTTATACCCTATAGCAATCTGTCTCTCTTACTGGGCTGCAAGATACCTGAAGGAAGAGACTGAGGTACCTAATACATTGCCCTACACCCCATAGATTTAAAAAAATGATATATTTTAAAGAGCTTCTATTATACATCTTTTTCCTTTATCTCTCTTTCTAAGAAAGTGTACCTTAAACATCAAGCAGAAGGAATGTGATAAGAATTTATAGAATTTTTAGGTGGGTATGCTACCACACTAACCACAATTAATAAGATTTATAGAAAAAATAAAAATAATTCATACTTTGTCAGAATCTAAATTTCTGTTGTTTTTCAGCAGGACCCGGACAGTCCTATTTGGCCAAGGGCCTCTGAGTCCACCCAGCCACATTCTAGTACCTCAAATACTGTTGATTAATTACTCATTTGGGGAATTTCCACATTCCTTACAACTAAGAATTCTATTATTCCTGTAGTCTTCTAGAAGGTAAGGAGATGTGCATGAGTGGGGATACATGGTGTTACAAATCCAAGCTGTGTCCATTTTACTAGCCAAGAACAGAGGAGTAGGGAGTAGTAGTTGCTCAGTTGTGTTCCACTGTTTGCAACCCCATGGACTGGAGCCCACCAGACTCCACTCTCCATGGAATTCTCCAGGCAAGAACACCGGAGTAGGTTGCCATGCCCTTTTCCAGGGGATCTTCCTGACCCAGGGATTGAACCCGAGTGTCTCGCTTTGGATGCAGTTTTAGGGGGGTTTGACTGGGACTATTAACAAAGTTTCGGTAGGGTGTAGGGCAACCACAGTAGATAATATAGTTTTTAAAGGATGTGAAAGTGAAGTCGCTGTCATGTCCAACTCTTTGTGACCCCTTGGACTATAGCCTGCCAGGCTCCTCTGTCCATGGGGTTTTCCAGGCAAGAATGCTAGAGTGGGTTGCCATTTCCTTCTCCAGGGGATCTTCCTAACCCAGGGATCGAACCTGGGTCTCCCGCGTTGTAGGCAGATGCTCTTACCGTCTGAGCCACCAGGGGAAGTATAACAGTGTTCTACTTTTACAACTGTTTCCAACGTCAGAGATAAGT
>SJYV01046797.1:411731-426173 GCA_006410875.1 Neotragus pygmaeus | reverse complement strand
AAGAACACCGGAGTAGGTTGCCATGCCCTTTTCCAGGGGATCTTCCTGACCCAGGGATTGAACCCAAGTGCCTCGCTTTGGATGCAGTTTTAGGGGGGTTTGACTGGGACTATTAACAAAGTTTCGGTAGGGTGTAGGGCAACCACAGTAGATAATATAGTTTTTAAAGGATGTGAAAGTGAAGTCGCTCAGTCATGTCCAACTCTTTGTGACCCCTTGGACTATAGCCTGCCAGGCTCCTCTGTCCATGGGGTTTTCCAGGCAAGAATACTAGAGTGGGTTGCCATTTCCTTCTCCAGGGGATCTTCCTAACCCAAGGATCGAACCTGGGTCTCCCGCATTGTAGGCAGATGCTCTTACCGTCTGAGCCACCAGGGGAAGTATAACAGTGTTCTACTTTTACAACTGTTTCCAACGTCAGAGATAAGTTTTAAGAGGAAAGAGTGATTACAGGTGTCCACAGACAGATGGCTATTTGAAGACTATTTATAGGCCTGTTCATAGACTTTTGACTTAGGGGTAGGATACAGTCTGCCTGAGATAACTGTAGGGAATGAGCCAGGGGAATAAGTATTAAGACATCATTCTCCTCCTGCTCTCCTATCCACCTATCCTTCCCTCCTTCTTCCCTCCCATCCTTTCTCCTTCTACATGTCTCCTAGGGTTTCTTGTTGGCCAAATCTAATGGAAAGTCAAAGGATGTTGATGTCATCAAACGGGGGCACAGAGCTGGGTCCAGAAGATGAGAGTGGATCTGGAGGCGAAAAACTAGCACACGGACCTCAAAGAGAAAAGGCTTCACTCCATTTTCCAAAAGTAAAGGAATAATTTCTTTTACTTGACAGGATGATAAAGGAACCCATATGTCAGCATCTAGACTTTAGATTGGGGCAGAGGTTAGAGAGATTGTGTTCATCCTGAGGCAAAACAGAAGGTCAAAAGGAATCCCAGTGTTTCATGTCCTTTGGTTTTACTTTCCTAGGTCTGGCATGTTTCTTCTGCCTGTCCTTCAGTTACTCTCACATGAAAATCAAAGGTTAGTGTTACTATTAGCATTGCCCCAGTTACAAGCAGAAAACAGTTCTAACCACAAGGAAATAATTATAAACAAAGCCCAGTTAATTATACAAGACATTCTTGGCTGCTCTAATTAAGGCACAGTTCAATATTACTAGCTGGGTAATTTTTTTTTTTTTAATTGTGAATAGATTTAGTGGGAGCTTGTCTAGTGAGCAAATAATGAAATCAGTTTCTCAAAAAGAATCTCATTAAAAAAAAATTATTCACCAACCATTTGTTTTCTGCTATTTTATAGTACTTCTTCCCACTACGACACAAAGAAGNTTTAATTGTGAATAGATTTAGTGGGAGCTTGTCTAGTGAGCAAATAATGAAATCAGTTTCTCAGAAAGAATCTCATTAAAAAAAAATTGTTCACCAACCATTTGTTTTCTGCTATTTTATAGTACTTCTTCCCACTACGACACAAAGAAGTATGTGAATTTACTCTCCAAGGAGTCCGAAGCCCCAAATACAGGAAAGTTGGAGAAGGAAATGGCGACCCACTCCAGTATTCTTGCCCGGAGAATCCTATGGATGGAAGAGCCTGGTGGGCTACAGTCCATGGGGTCGCAAAGAGTCGGACATGACTGAGAGACTTAACTAACTAACTACGGGATGTTTATTTCATCAAGTGGGAAGGGGATGAGGAATGGAGGATGATCCCACCAGGACTTATGTGCTTGTGTATTACTGGTGCTTGTGGTGGCTTTCGTGACTGGTTTCTCCCTCAGGGATGTTTCTGTGTTTCACAGACTCAGTTTCCATGTGGATACAAACAGTGTGACAATGTGAGAAATTCTTACCCACAATCTATATTTTGTTGTTGTTGTTCACATACACACTAAAGAGGTACAGAATAGTCAAATACATAGTTGTACACTCTTCATAGTTTGGATATCTAGGATATTGTAATGTAAAATAAAGCTAGTGACCTTTATGTCAGATGAAAATAGATTCAAATCCTGGCAAATAAATACCTTTTCAGGCAGGTAGCTTAACTTTACTGAGACCTTTTTCCTGTAAAATAGAAATTATACGTTCCTAATGGTACACGAAAAGTGAAAGTGTTAGGGACTCAGTCGTGTTTGGCTCTTTGCGACCCTTTGGATTGCAGTCCACCAGGCACCTCTGTCCATTGGATTTTCCAGGCAAGAATACGGAGTGGGTTACCATGTACTTCTTCAGGAGATCTTCCTGACCTGGGGATCCAACCTGGGTCTCTTGCATTGCAAGTAGATTCTTTATCATCTGAGCCATGAGGAAGCTACATATATAAGTCATGGGGTTTATTTTAATTAATTAATTAAAAAAAATTTTTTTTTTGGTTTTACTTTGAGAACTGAGACAACATCCTTGTTGTTCGGCACTTAGTAGATGTATAGTATTCTTGGGTTTACTCCTCCTCAGCTGTTTCCACTCTTATCTTCCAAATGCTGTCATTGTCTGTTCAGGATACCTTGGGGATGAGATTTTTTAAAAAGGAGAGAAAAGTATTACTGGAAAGAGATGTGTGAAAAGAATAGTAATGAGAATTAAAATATACTATCCTTAGAGCTTTCCTTGTATTTTGTTTTCTCAGATAGAACTTTTGGTTAATTTGAATTTCCTGTTTTTTTAGCTGTCATGCATGTTCTGTAAGTAAACAAATGAGTTGGCCATTATTCAGTGAGTATGGTTTATGTTAAACTTGGATAATCACTAATTTAGTTGTTGAGTTTTTAAAATGCAGATTCAGTCTGAAAAAAAAAAAAAAGGAAACAGAGGATCTTAAATTTACATTTAATTTACTCACAAAAGCAAATTTATCCAATTTATATAATTTGTGACAGACATTTCTATTAAGATGTCTATCAATTATCCTAATCAGTTTCCAATTCCTACCAATTCTATCTCTGAATATTTCTCATCCCTGATCTTTTCCTTTCTATCTACAACACAGGAGTCAAAGATGGCAGAATTTCTATTTTAGAGAAGTTACTTCGTTAAGGAGAGCAAATTCATGGGGGTGAGTATGGAAGCAGAGTATCCAATCACAATAGCTAACATTATGGTGCCCTTACTCCATGCTAGGCTGTTTTAAGGTCCCTCTGTACCTAATGTCCTTCATTGATTATAACAGCCCCATTTGGAAAGTACTATTAGTATCTCTTACTTCACAGATGGGAAGAAATGGGTTTAAATCAATAGTTAATTTCCCCAGATCAGACAGCTGAGAAATAGTTGCAGAGTTGAGACTTTAGCAAAGATCTGCCTGATTCCTAAGTCCATGTGCTTAGCCACTGTGTTCTGGCATGGCCGACATGAAAAATAATGGGACCNAAATGGGTTTAAATCAATAGTTAATTTCCCCAGATCAGACAGCTGAGAAATAGTTGCAGAGTTGAGACTTTAGCAAAGATCTGCCTGATTCCTAAGTCCATGTGCTTAGCCACTGTGTTCTGGCATGGCCGACATGAAAAATAATGGGACCTTGAGCCAGGACAGTGTTATTTAGGGTGGGGATGACAGGATTGATTCCCTAAGTACTTAGTTGGTAAAATTTGCTGGACTTCATAATGCACCAAATATGGAAAATGAGGAGAATAGAGGAGCCTGAGATAATTTGCAGTGCTTTTTTCTGAGTTAAGGCTGGTGCCATTTACTGAGATAGACAATGTAATAGGGGAGGTGCTCTAGGGATAGGAGAAGGAAGGGAGGAAAATGTTGATCCCAGTTTCAGAAAAATTAAGTTTGACATGTCAGTGGAACACTCAAGAAGAGAAGTTTCATAGGTATTCGACCATGCCAGGCTAAAAATTAGGCTAGAGGTAAAATTTAGAAATCAATAATATGGCCTAAAGGTATAATAACATTGCCTGGGGCAGGGGTGGGGCAAATACAAGCAATGGGCTTAGAATGCCAACTTTAAAAGGTACAGATAGAAAAAAAGGATTCAGGCTTGTTGGATGATCAAGGAGAAGATGGAATTACTGCAGGCAGTAGCAAATATCAAGAGATATACTATCATCCATGTAAAATGTGGTTGATTTAATAAGTTAGGGTAATGTAAAGTGCCATAACAAATAAATACTCAAACTTTAATAACCTAACACAGTAACTTAATACCTAATCATTCATAATGGATAATCCTAGTTATTAGGCAACTTTCTTCCACTTGGCGATTCAGAAATGCAAACTTGATCCTTTATATGGCATGGCTATTCCCTAGCATCTTGAAGTCCTTGGTATCTATCTAACAGGTAGCCAAAAGACGATGAAATGCACTTGTTTCTAACTACATTTGCCCAGATACATCACAAATCATTTCCGTTCAAACTGCACAGAAAAGAGCTAATCACATGGGTTCACTTAGATACAAGAGAGGCTGATCTATGTAGTTCTTGACTTCTCCCAAAGCACTCTAAACTCTGGAAGAGAAGGAACACACTTTTCAGTGGACAGTCATCTTTACTAGAGTAAGATTCAAACTGAAGTGTCTATTCAAATGGGAAATGTGAAGGTTATTGGTGGTCCCAAACATGTGTTGGGAATGCGAACTTCTTCTATTGGCAGATCTATTTTTAAAATAATCCCTAATTGACCCTTGCTTCAGTCTGCCCATATGTGGGCCCAGTTTGTTATCCCAGCTAAGCTACATGCTGCACATAATGTAGGTTCCCAAATTAGATTCAGTAACCCAAATTGCAGAGCCTGGTTTCAGTATTCCTGTTCAGTGTCAGACTGTCTAAGTAAATGTATCAGCAATACAAGATGAATGATGGAAAACTAATTTTTGTGGTTGGTTTTTTATTTACATGAAGTAGTTGGGGGTGGTCATTGGTGCTACATATACACACTCATCTTTTTTAGGTACTTTTGTAAGAGAAACCCCAGTAAAATGGCAGGTGTTGCAAGAGGGCATCAGAGGGCAGACACACTGAAACCATACTCACAGAAAACTNCAGTCCATTCTAAAGGAGATCAACCCTGGGATTTCTTTGGAAGGAATGATGCTGAAGCTGAAACTCCAGTACTTTGGCTACCTCATGGGAAGAGTTGACTCATTGGAAAAGACTCTGATGCTGGGAGGGATTGGGGGCAGGAGGAGAAGGGGACGGCGGAGGATGAGATAGCTGGATGGCATCACAGACTCTATGGAAGTGAGTCTGAGTGAACTTTGGGAGATGGTGATGAACAGGGAGGGCTGGCGTGCTGCGATTCATGGGGTCACAAAGAGTCAGACAAGACTGAGTGACTGAACTGAACTGATCCAGAAAAATTGAATACTGTAGCCTTTTTAGCGAAGAGCAAAGTAGAAAGTCTATTGAGAAGACAGTAATTGTGCTGCTGGTATTGGATGTCCTATAGCTATTATTGCTTCTCAAAGCACTTGATGTATTTTATTGCAAATATATTATTGCTGCATTAATTTAGTGACACTCTATTGTCTGTAACATATAAAACAGATACAATTGTAGATATAAATCTTCAACTTATAATTAGACAAAGCTATGCCATATATTTTAAAACTTAATCTCGTTTATAAATGCATGTATAAATAGTAGGAGGAAGGGGAGTACAGGATGAAGAAAAAAATTCAATTCAATAAGTATTTATCAGTACATTGTACCTGATATTGTTTTCGGGGTAGGTGGTAGACAGAGCAGAAAAAGGAGAAGATGGATTTCCTGACCTCAAAGAAATTAACATATTTTCAGAAAGAGAAGATATATAGTCATGTAAAATGAAAGGCTATTGCTATTAGGCAGTGCCTGATGCTGTGCCCAAAGGTGATGTGCAAATAAGACATTCTACCAAGCACAAAGAAGGGAAAGGCCCTATGACATGGAGGGGCAGAAAGGCTTTTTGGAGAAGATGAATATAATAGGAAGTGTCTACTTTATACCATACATTTTTAAACTTTTGTTTGTGAGAGGTAAATATTATATCCAATTTAGAAAACTAGAGCAAACAAGATTAAAGAGTCTATATTCATTAAATGCCAGAGCCAGGATTCAGAGGCAAGTCTCCTGGCACCTAGTCCAGTGACATTTTGGTCACACCATGTGGCATTCTGTAGACATCCTAGAGCTTATTATATTCTTGGGGCAACTTAACCTACCCATTTGCTCAAGCTTCTTGGATTTCAAAGTGGTTCAGACAGTAAAGAATCTGCTTGCAAAGCAGGAGATGTAGGTTTGATCCTTGGGTTGAGAAGTTGCCCTTGAGAAGGGCATGGCATCCCACTCCAGTATTCTTTCCTGGAGAATTCCCATGGACAGAGGAGCCTGGCGGGCTATAGTCCATGGGATTGCAAAGAATTGGACATGACTGAGTGAATAAGTAAAGCCCTACAGAACATAGTCTATCTGATACCTTTATTAGAGGATGGTAGGAATTGGCAAAGCTCAGAATCACACTTTGCATTCCACTTTTGGGGAAAAAGAAGTAATTATTATAAAGAGTTTCAAGTTGAATATTAGGTTCCTTCACTCTTCTATCTCTTTCCAAATTTCTCTATTTTGAGCACCTTAAGCTGGGAAATCTGAGTAGGCAGGGTGTGGATTTTCTTACTCTCAATAGTTGTTTCTTTCATGGCAGTTGGAAGTCTGGACAGACGGACAGTTATAATAATTAATTACTAAGTTTCTCATACTTGCCTGGTTGTTAAGCAGGTGATAACTTGTGCTTTGGTAAACAGCCGCATGATGAAGAATGTAGATACATTGGAGCCATTGAAATATGCTCACTAGCTTTCTGATACAGGAAAATGAATCATATAGAAACAGTCGTAAACATCAAATTTGAAGAAACAATCTATTCACCATTGAGAAC
Organism: Neotragus pygmaeus; assembly: GCA_006410875.1. NCBI lineage: Eukaryota > Metazoa > Chordata > Mammalia > Artiodactyla > Bovidae > Neotragus > Neotragus pygmaeus. The sequence continues at coordinate 419,297 of SJYV01046797.1, read as the reverse complement.
CAGTGACTTTATCATAAACTCTAGCACAAGCCACAGGAAGGTTGCCCTGGGAATTAATTAAGTTGATTAGCATAAATTGTGACAATATTTCACAGTCATAAAACAGTTGAGTTTGAAATCTTCAAGTGACAGAATAGATTGAAAGTAATTAAGACAAGAGAGAGAGAGAAACTAATTACACTCAAAACTGAGCTGAGACTGTCCTATCTGAGATTTCCTTTGAAACTCTCCAACAGTAACCAAGAGAAAATCTAAGATGTATATTTTTGAATGAGCTCTAGTATTTGTAGACATTTCTAAAGCTAGTTTTTTAAGACTGGTTTTTAACAGCTGTCTGGAAGACTTTACTGTATAAACAGACTTAAGACTGCCTAGAAATATTCACAAATACAGACAATTTGGCAAATGCAGCTAAATGATTTGAGGCTGGACTGGTTCTTGACTTGGTTCTTTTGAAGTAATGAATGATAAGTAATTAACTTTCAGATTATTATTTTGTCAGAGTGTAGAAAGAGCATTAGACCAAAGGAAACCTGGTTATGAATGCTGAGGTCACTTCCTTACATTCAAGAAATTGTTTTGTTAAGCCCTCAAACCAACCAAGATAATTTATTCCCCCAATGAACAGAACTATTAAGTCCAGCTAAGAGTGAAGTGCTTATACCTGTGAATGGTTAATCTAACCACTAATTCAAAGAGTCCTAGGCTGCTACCAAACAGTATTAAATTTTTGATTATTTTATGGCTTGTCCAAATGCCCAATCCCCCAAGCAATTGCTGTAATTTACACACAAAAAGAAAAAAGCACAGGAAAAGAATATCCATCTTTTAACATTATCCACAAGGGTCTGGTTCTGACTGCACACATAAAACAAAATAAAAGTACCTAGCCTAAGCAATTAAAATGCTCTTGTTTTCTATTAAAATAAAACGTGTTCATTTGTGAATGACTCCAAAAGGAAGGCCTAGGGTCATGTTTTGCTTTGATAACAACTGTAGATTTAGGAATGATATTCAAATGACTTTAAATAAGAAATCTACAATTTTCTTTCTTCCAGTACATTAACAATCAAATATTCAGAAAATGTAACTAGCAGAGTATAACAATACCAGCAGGTAAATTTTGCTTTTTATTTTGTTGACAGATGAAACTGGTAAAATAGAACCACAGAAACTAGCAGAAATAGTAGAACCGGGAAGGGTCATGGAAACCCTTATGAGAACTCTGTGGCCCAAAGATGTAAAGTGCTGTCGATTAGGGTACACTGCTAATTACAAACAACCAAAGTCAGCATCCACGGCTTCTAACTTTCTGTCTGCTGCTTTTTGTCCTATACTGAGCTTCATTAGTTCAAATAGATTGATGGTCAGATCTTGTGAGTTTTGAATTTAGGAAGCAACTGAAATGTTCTACAGGGAAAGAGGGAAATGCCTATGATATAAAGGTGGCTATCTCAATAAATAAATGCTATACCTTGGCTAAACGTCCATATTCTGAATGTTCCGTGACTAGTTTCTCAAAAAATTTGAAGTCTCAGAGTCACCCCTTAAACTCACATTTTCCTCTCCATAAATAAACCAGCACAAAAGTTCACCAGGCCACTAAACTCCACTGGCAATCCTAATGAAAACCTGCACTGCATGCCTGCCCCACCCATGCTGTATGCTCAGAAATCCCTGACTTTTTGCCCTGTCTCCTCACCTGTCTAGTTTTATCTGCTCTTTGGCTTCCCTCTTGAGCATCCCAGCATGAAACTTTTCACAGTCCTTTCTACCTCAATAGAGTCCTGTTCAGCAAGTCATTCATCTCCTGATGCATCAACAAATTCTGCCGCTGGCCCATATGCACTGTCGAGTTCTCATAATGAACAACAGTGACCTTCACAGCGTGGAGGAACATCTGCCATAGAAGTAGCATCGGAAAGGTCAAGAGTTAATCTTGAGAGATCAATTCCTTTTACTTTTTAACTTTCATTTATTTTTTTTTTTAAATAGTTGACTCTAGTTGTTTTGAAGCAAGTGTGAGCTTCCTATAGACAGGATTCATAGTTAGTGGTATTTTGAGAGTCTATTGCCAAACACTGAATGAGATAGCTAATATCATGCACAATTATTTATTAACAAATATTAAGGAGATGTGAGTAATGAAATCATGCAATTGTCCAGAATCCTGGATGATGAGGCATCTTTGAGAATGTTGAGCATAAATTTCACTTTCTCTTTCCCATCAGATTTTTGGCACTCTATTGCCAAGAGCCTCTGTGGTAAGCCTGAATATCTGTAGCAGAGCCTAGCCAGCAACAGGAATTTCTTACTGGGGGGGAAACCTATACCTGTTTCAAGCTACCGTTTGCTATTTAAAAGTTCAAAATTTGTTTCCTTTTGTTTAGGTAGCAATAAGTCTCTCTGGTGCCATCACTTCATGACAAATAGAAGGGGGAAAATGTGGAATCAGTGATAGATTTTAATTACTTGGGCTCCAAAATCACTGTAGACCATGGCTGCAGCCATAAAACTGAGATGCTTGTTCCCTGGCAGGAAACCTATGACAAACCTTGTTGTTGTTGTTCAGCTGGACTGCAGCATGCCAGGCAACCCTGTCCTCTACCATCTCCTGGAGCTTGATCAAATTCGTGTCCATTGGTTGGTGATGCCCTCCAACCATCTCGTTCTCTGTCATTCCCTTCTTCTGGCCCTCAATCTTTCCCGGCATCAGGGTCTTTTCTAATGAATCCGCTCTACACATCAGGTGGCCAAAGTATTGGAGCTTCAGCTTCAGCATCAATCCTTCCAATGATATTCAGGACTGATTTCCTTTAGGATTAACTGGTTTGATCTCCTTGCAGTCCAATGGACTCTTAAGAGTCTTCTCCAACACCACAGTGCAAAAGCATCAATTCTTTGATGCTCAGTTTTCTTTATGGTCCAGCTCTCACATCCATACATGACTAGTGGAAAAACCATAGCTTTGACTATGTGGACCTTTGTCAGCAAAGTAATGTCTCTGCTTTTTAAAACATTGTCTAGGTCTGACATAGCTATTCTTCCAAGGAGCAAGTATCTTTAAATTTCATGGCTGTGGTCACCATCCACATTGATTTTGGAGCCCAAGAAAATGAAATCTGACACTTTCCACATTTTCCACATCTACTTCCCACGAAGTGATAGGATCAAATGCCATGATCTTAGTTTTTTGAATGTTGAATTTTAAGCCAGCTTTTTCACTCTCCCTTTTCATTTTCATCAAGAGGCACTTTAGTTCCTCTTCACTCTCTGCCATTAAAGTGGTATCATCTGTATAGCTGAGGCTGTTGATATTTCTCTCAGCAATCTTGATTCCAGCTAGTAATTCATCTAGCCTGACATTTTACCTGATGTACTCTGCATGTAAGTTAAATAAGCAGGGTGACAATATACAGCCTTGACGTATACTTTTCCAATTTTGAACCAGTCCATTGTTCCATGTCCAGCTCTAACTGTTGCTTCTTTTCCTGCATACAACTTTCTCAGGAGGCAGGTAAGGTTGTCAGGTATTCACATTTCTTTAAGCATTTCCCACAGTTCATTGGGATCCATGCAATCAAAGGCTTTATCTATTTCAATGAAGAAATAGATACTTTTCTGGAATTTTCTTGCTTTTTCTATGATCCAATGGGATGTTGGCAATTTGATCTCATATTGATCTTCGTAATGCAGGAGACCCCAGTTTGATTCTTCGGTCAAGAAGATCCACTGAAGAAGGGAGAGGTTACTCACTCCAGTACTCTTGAGCTTCCCTTGGGGCTCAGCTGGTAAAGAATCTGTCTGCAATGTGGGAGACCTGGGTTCGATCCATGGGTTGCAAAGATCCCCTGGAGAAGGGAAAGGCTACCCACTCCAGTATTCTGGCATGGGGAATTCCATGGACTATATAGTCCATGGGGTTTCAAGAGTCAAACAGGACTTTCACTTTCACTTCACTTTTCACTTTCCTCTGCATTTCCTAAATCCAGCTTAAACACCTGGAAGTTCTCCATTCACATACTGTTGAAGCCTAGCTTGGAGAATTTTGAGCATTATTTTGCTAACATGTGAAATGAGTGCAACTGTGCAGTAGTTTGCACATTCTTTGTCATTGCCTTTCTTTGGAATTAGAATGAAAACTGACCTTTTCCAGTCCTGTGGCCACTGCTGAGATTTCCAAATTTGCTGGCATATTGAGTGCAGCACTCTCACAGCATCATCTTTTAGGATTTGAAATAGCTTAGCTGGAATTCCATCACCTCCATTAGCTTTGTTCCTAAGGCCCTCTTGACTTCACACTCCAGAATGTTTGCCTCTAGGTGAATGGCCACACCATCATAGTTTTCTAGATCATTAAGATTTTTTTGGTATAGTTCTGGGTATTCTCACCACCTCTTCTTAATATCTTCTGCTTCTGTTAGGTCCATACTGATTCTGTCCTTTATTGTGTCCATATTTGCATGAAATGTTCCCGTGGTGTCTCTAATTTTCTTGAAGAGATCTCTAGTCTTTCCCATTCTATTATTTTCCTCTATTTCTTTGCATTGTTCACTTACGAAGGCTTTCTTATTTCTCCTTGCTATTCTTTGGAACTCTGCATTCAAACGGGTGTATCTTTCTTTTTCTCCTTTGTCTTTCACTTCTCTTCTTTTCTCAGCTATTTGTAGGGCCTCTTCAGACAGGCATTTTGCCTTTTTGCATTTTTTTTTCTTGGGGATGGTTTTGATCACTGCTTCCTGTACAATGTTATGAACCTCCATCCATAGTTCTTCAGGCACTCTGTCTATCAAATCTAACCCTTTGAATCTATTTGTCATTTCCACTATCTAATCATAAGGGATTTGATTTAGGTCATATCTGAATGATCTAGTGTTTTTCCCTACTTTCTTCAACTTAAGTCTGAATTTTACAATAAGGCGTTCATGATCTGAGCCACAGTCAGCTCCTGGTCTTGTTTGTGCTGGATGTACAAAGCTTTTCCATCTTTGTCTGCAAAGAATATAATCAGTCTGATTTTGGTGTTGACCATCTGGTGATGTCCATGTGTAGAGTCATCTCTTGTATTGTTGGAAGAAGATGTTCACTATGATCAGTGCATTCCCTTAGCAAAACCCTGTTAACCTTTGCCCTGCTTCATTTTGTATTCCAAGGCTAAACTTACTTGTTACTCCAGGTATTTCTTGACTTCCTATTTTTGCATTCCAATCCCCTATGATAAAAAGGACATCTTCTTTTGGTGTTAGTTCTAGAAGGTCTTATAGGTCTTCATAGAACTGTTCAACTTCAGCTTCTTTGGCTGAAGAAGTAGTTGGGACATACACTTGGATTACTGTGATATTGAATGGTTTGCCTTGGAAACAAAGAGAGATCATTCTGTCATTTTTGAGACTGCACCCAAGTACTTACTACATTTTGGATTCTTTTGTGAACTATGAGGACTACTCCGTCTCCTCTGAGGGATTCTTGGCTACAATAGTGATATAATGGTCCTCTGAATTATTAAATTCACCTATTCCAGTCCATTTTAGTTGACTGATTCCTAAAATGTCAATGCTCACTCTTGCCATATCCTGTTTGAAGTGAAATGAAGTGAAGTCGCTCAGTCGTGTCCGACTCTTTGTGACCCCATGGACTGTAGCCTACCAGGCTCCTCTGTCTGTGGGATTCCCCAGGTAAGAGTACTGGAGTGGGTTGCCATTTCCTTCTCCAGGAGATCTTCCCAACCCAGAGATCAAACCCCTGTCTCCCGCATTGCAGGCAGATGCTTTACCATCTGAGCCACTTCCAATTTACCTTGATTCGTGGACCTAATATTCCAGGTTGCTAGGCAATATCGTTCTTACAGCATTGGACTTTACTTTCACAGCCAGACACATCCACAAATGGGCCTTGTTTCTGCTTTGGCTCAGCCTCTTTATTCCTTCTGGAACTATTTCTCCACTCTTCTCCTATCAACCTGGGGAGTTCATCTTTCAGTGTCATATCTTTTTTCCTTTCAGACAAGAATGCTGAAGTGGTTTGCTGTTCCTTTCTCCAATGGACCACGTTTCATCAGAACTCTCCACCATGACCATCTTGGGTGGCCTTGTACTACATGGCTCGTAGTTTCATTGAGCTGACAAACCTAGACAGTGTATTAAAAAGCAGAGAATTGGGCCCATTCATCACTTTTCTGACAAAGGTTCATATAGTCAAAGCTATGGTTTTTCTGGTAGTCATGTATGGATGTGCGAGCTATATCATAAAGAAGGCTGAGTGCTGAAGAATTAATGTTTTCGAACTGTGGTGTTGGAGAAGACTCTTGAGAGTCCTTTGGACTGCAGGAAGATCCAACCAGTCAATCCTAAAGGAAATCAGCCCAGAATATTCATTGGAAGGACTGATGCTGAAGCTGAAGCTCCAATACTTTGGCTACCTGATGCAAAAAGCCAACTCATTGGGAAAAATTCTGATGCTGGGAAAGATTGAAGGCAAAAGGAGAAGGGGACTGTAGAGGATAAGATGACTAGGTACCATCACTGACCTAATGGAGATGAATTTGAACAAACTCTGGGAGATAATGCAGAACAGAGGAGCCTGCCATGCTTTAGTCCACGGGGTTGCAAATAGTCAGGACTTAGTGACTGAACAACAAAAACAAGAGAAACACAATCATAAATTTCTTGAATAAATCTTATTATGAATGCCACACCTGCCTCTGACTTTGAAATGTATCAAATGGTTTATAAAAGGGTTTTTTTTAATTACACGGCATATTATAGTAAGATACATGATGAACTACAGGAGCCGAGATCAGCCTGGGGTAGAATTTTTAAAGGTAAAGTTGGAGAAATATTCAAAATGAAAGTACTCCTTATGATTATTTGAATAAATCATGTAGAATTATCAATTTCCAATTTCTTGATTTGAAATATTAAGGTATTTTTAATATGAAGACAGAAAAAAAATGACAGTTCTTTATGATGTATCTATCTGCATACAATTATGAACCTAACAAACACTATCTAAGGATTTGCCTTCATAGTGTTCAGTTCAGTTTAGTCTCTCAGTCATGTCTGACTCTTTGTGACCCTATGAATTGCAGCACACCAGGCCTCCCTGTCCATCACCAACTCCCGGAGTTCACTCAAACTCATGTCCATCGAGTCAGTGATGCCATTCAGCCATCTCATCGTCTGTCATCCCCTTCTCCTCTTGCCCCCAGTCCCTCCCAGCATCAGAGTAGTTTCCAATGAGTCAACTCTTCGCATGAGGTGGCCAAAGTATTGGAGTTTCACCTTTAGCATCAGTCCTTCCAATGTACACCCAGGACTGATCTACTTTAGAACGGACTGGTTGGATCTCCTTGCAGTCCAAGGGACTTTCAAGAGTCTTCTCCAATACCACACTTCGAAAGCATCAATTCTTCAGTGTTCAGCTTTCTTCACAGTCCAACTTTCACATCCATACATGACCACTGGAAAAACCATAGCCTTGACTAGACGGACCTTAGTCGGCAAAGTAATGTCTCTGCTTTTGAATATACTATCTAGGTTGGTCATAACTTTTCTTCCAAGGAGTAAG